>CAUYPK010144703.1:0-14339 GCA_963574355.1 Loris lydekkerianus
AATTTCAGCTCTTTGCCTCTTATCATTATTTTGTATACTGTGGCTCTTTGCCAAGTTTGGATTTTGTTATGCTGCTTCTGAGGAGGGACCTCTGAGGAGCGATCTCCGAGCGCGTAGTCGAACTTGTTCGCCACCCCTGCAGAAGGCGAAGAGATACAGCTCAGGTGTAGATCATAGAGAGATGCCCAAGCCTGCCAGGGACCTCAAAGAAGAAAATTTCCAAGCAGAGGAGGAGGAAGATAAAGAAAAAAATATATTGGTAAAGATCAAATCCAGAGAAGATCGGAGCCAAGTGAACTAGTAAGGGGTGTCCCTTTCTCCCTCCCACACTGCTTCAGTGACCTTCGGGCTACCAAGTTTCTTGGAAGTGTTTCCACTACCACTCACCCCCTCCCCCCAGCCCAAGCACTACAGCAAACATGGAATAGTGGGAAGAACTTGCATGATCCCAGAGTTTAGACATTCCATGAGGGGTTCCCCTCCAAAGAGAGTAACCCAGGGGCTGGACAGTCAGCATTCTTCCTTTCAGACTCTTACTACTGCCAACCCAGTATAGCCAGGAGCGCACTTGGAGAATTTGGAGTGGCTGCCTCCTCCCAGCCATACTGTCCTGAAGTCTGAGGTTTCCACAGAGACTGGCCTTTCTCCTCAAAGTGCTGCAGGTGCCTGGAGCACTGGATCTGGGAGCTCCCTGCCTGCCAATGTTTTATGGAGATGCATGCCAGTGGTTCAGACATGCAGGCTGCAGTTTGTGCACCCAGAGTCCACTGGGTCACTGGGGGACACAGGGTGGAAGTTTAGAAGCTGAACTTGGAGGCCAAAGGAGCCTATGTGGATAGAACTGACAGAAGACCAATATGGGGATTAGAGCCACAGGCATGTGGGAGAGCACCCACTCCCTGCTCCCCAGGAAATCCACACTTGGATTAGAGTGGGTGCTCTTTTTTTTTTTTTTCTTTTGAGACAGAGTCACATTGTGTCACCCTCAGTACAATACCATGGCGTCAGAGCTCACAGAAACCTCAAACTCTTGGGCTCAAGCGATTCTCTTGCCTCAGCCTCCGGAGTAGCTGGGAATACAGGTGCCTACCACAAAGCCCAGCTATTTTTATAGATAAGATCTCGCTCTGGCTCAGGCTGGTCTGAAGCTCAGGCAATCCACCCACCTCAGCCTTCCAGAGTGCTGGGATTATAGACATAAACCACCACACCCAGCCTATAGGGTAGGTCCTCTCATGGGAACCACCTGGGGATTCATAGCGACCAAGGGTGGTGCATTTAGTTCTCAGGGCTGTCAGGAACTGCAGCCCCTTTCCCACCCACTGTAGTGGAAAGAGTAACATGAGCTCAAATTTAGCAAGTGGCTGCTTTTCCCCAGCTGGTGTGTACTCCAGGCTGAGCTTCCCACAGTGAGTGGGGCCCAGGCCTTTCCCCTTGAGGACCTGAGTGGACCCAGATGCCCATTCTGGGATGTGCCTGCTGGCATTTCAGAGATGTGTGCCAACAGGTCAGACACACAGGATGGATCCTGTGTGCCTGGGACTCAAGTGAGTTGCAGAAGGGGCACAAGAAGGAGGTTTGGGAGATGGACATGGGTGGCGAAGGAGCCCATGTGGACAAAACTGATGGGAGAATACGGTAGAAGTCAGAGACACAGTTTTGGTTTAGGAGAGCACTGAGATCCCTGCAGAAAATCCCCACTGCTTGATTAGAGTAGGTTCTCCTACAGAAAAGATCCCAGCCCAGGATACCATAGCAACCAAGCATTCAGGCCCCTGCCCCACAGCAGCCCCAAGCCAGCCTGGAGAGACTGTCTTGACTTTCCTCCCAACAGCTCTCCATATCACCCAGAAAACACCCAGGAGCACAGCCAAGGCTTTACAAAGCCTCCCAGGCTGCTACAATCTAACCCCACCCTGCTTCACTCTTTCACCCACCTCTGCTGTGGTGAAAACCCAGCAACCCCTGGGAGCTCCAGGGCCCTCCCAAAGGGCATTCAATTGCTCCACCTGAGGGACTAGAGCTCACCACAGGCACAAAAGAACATCTGGGCAGTTGACTCTTTCCTACAAACATCACCCACTGATGGAAAAAAACTCTGAAGCTCATCATAGCATCTTCCAACTCAGTCAAACAGAGCATAGCTGATTCTTGCTTTCAAGAACCACTCTCAATCTTGGAGATTAAGCTGGGGGGACCCAATACAACTCACACTGCTGGGAAGAAGTGAAGACAGCTGAATAGAAGCACCTGAGAGAACACTATGGGGAGAGAAATAAAAGTTACTACAGGCCACTTGATCTGGGAAAGGTCTCCCTCTCCCACTGCAGACCACTAGGCTGATGAAGCAGATGCTTGGAGTCTGTGCAGAGATACTCCAAACAGAGAGCAGATGCAGCAGAGATCTGGTGCCTGCCAATCCCAAGTTTCTGCAACTGAGGACATCCTGATTGATCAAATGCATGGAGCCCGGCCTGCTCAGGGACCCAGCCATCCAGCAGTAACCTTAGCATCACCACTTCTGGGCAAGGAAGCGAACCAACACTCCCCTGCACTGAGCCCTGTGATGGGGGTTGAGCACACCTCCTCCCAGATGTGGGAGCCAAACAGAAGAGGAGTTCCTATTGCCACAGGTACCACTTGGAAAGCCCAGGAAACTGCCTAGGTGTGAGGGAAGAACCCCGGGCAACCAGCAGCTCCTGCCTAGCTACATGGAACCTGGGCCAGTGAGAGAAATCCCTGCCTGTGCAAAAGTGGGCATCAGCAGTCCCATGCTGGTAGAACAGCCCCCAGTGGACAGCTCCGCCCCCAAAATTGCCAGAGCCAGTTCTGAAGCTGTTGCTGTGCCAGAATCTGAGGCTCTCCTCCTGTAGTTCTAGGACTCCCCACAAGGTTTATGACTCTACCCCCAGGACCCCAGAGATGAAGATTTCTGCTGCCTCTTGAAATTTCCTAAAGGACTCTTTCATTTCTTTAAGAGCCTTACTTATTATATCCTTATGTTGTTTATCTCATCAATGAGTTTTTCATTTTCTTCATACATGTCCTAGAACATATTTTTTGGTGTTGGCTTTCAACTTTCTCTTCAAGGCCATTCATTGTATTTGCCATGGATATCCATCTCTGACATTTCAATTTCATTTAGATTGGGGGTCCATCACTTGAAACCTATTTGTGATCCTTTGGGAATGTTAAAACACCCTTTATCCCCCATGTTCCCAGACTTCTTATTCAGGTTCCTTCTCACCTGAAATGCCTTCCCTCAGCTCAAGACAGATGGGCCTTCAGTGCACCTGTTCTCTGCTGGGTTAATGCAAAGAAGAAGTCTCTACCTTGAGCACTCGTGTCTTCCTCTGGAGGACTGACCCAGTGTGAGATGGACGGATACACCATGAGCATTTAACAGCTGCTCTCTAGCCTCCCTGTTCTCCTGTGATCATCACTGGTGACCCCCACATTGCAGAATAACTGAATGACCACCTAGTTCTGTCAGCAGCGGCAATGGTCAGCCCAAGACATTCCACTCAGTTCTGCAAGCAGTGGCATTTGCTCTGTGCCAGCTTGAGCGCAGCCTCAACCACTAGGGCAGGTTAACAGTGATTGTCGGCCACATGGGCAGGTTAACAGTGATTGTTGGCCTTGCCTAGGTCTCCACTCCACCCCATGCAGCAGGGTCACATGGCTTCCATTCATGGGACTCATGAGAGTGTCTGACCTCCCTGTTCCCTCCATGCCAGGACTGGCAGGGATTATGGGGAGTAAAAAGCAATGGATCTGACCCCTAGGTCTAGGATTTTAAAATGGCATTAGCTGCAGTGCCCAGAGTCACTGATACATGCTCTCTCTGGAGCCCAGCAGTGCTCACTGTGTGGCTGCACAGTTTCCAGATAGCTCCTGTGTCAGTCCCACTGCCTTCTTCAGAGGAGGGTTCCTCCCACGGCTCAGATAGCAAGTATCAAAGGAGTAGTGTGAAGCCCCAAGTCTCTTCTGCACCTTTCCCTTATGTGCACACACTCTTCACTCTGTACCTCCAAACTGTAGAGCATGTCACCCCTCTCTTTCCTCTCCTTCACTTTGGGTGCCTCTTGTCCGCTTTCTTTTGATATGCAATGTTTACTTAGACAATTGATCAAAGGAGGATATTCACTTGCCATTTTCAATCTTCTTCATGACAGAAACACGTGCAGGCTGCTTCCAGTCTGCCATCTTCAGGAACATTCACCACCATGATCATGTGGAATTTATCCCTGCGATGCAAGGATGACTTCAACTTGCAGAAATCAATAAATGCGATTTACCAAATTAATACAAAGAAGGACAAAAACCATTGATCATCACAATAGATGCAGAAAAAGCATTTGAAATTTAATATCCTTTCACAAGAAAAACCCTTCAATTTATGTATAAAAGCAATGTTCTTCAGCATACTAAAGGCCATCTATGCCAATTCCACAACTAACATCACACCCAATGGTAAAAAGTTAAAGGCTTTTCTCCTAATATTAAGAATAGGACAGGGATTCCCACTCTTACTACTTCTGTGCAACATAGTACCAGAAGTCCTAGCCAGAGCAGTTAAGCATGAAAAAGAAATAAAAGGCATCCAAATCAGAAAGTAATGAGTATAACCATTTGTGATGATGGGACCTTATATATGAAGTCCTGAAGCATCTTTCAAAAAACTATTAGGACTGATGAACTAATTCACTAAAATTGCAGGATAAAAAAAATCAACTTGCAAAATTCAGTAGAATTTCTATATACTAACAGTGAACTATCTAAAAAAGACACCAAGAAAATAATTTCATCTACAATAGCATCAGAAAAAGAGTACAGGAACAAACACGAAGTGAGGTTATATAATAAAAACTATAAAATATCAATGAAAAAAATTAAAGATACAAATGGGAAAAAAATCCTGTTCATGAATTACAAAAGTATCTTTAAATGTCCAAAGCAATCTAAAAAGCCAAGGAAATCATTCTCAAAATTCTAATACCATTCTTCATAGAAATAGAAAAAACTGTCCTAAAATTTGTATGGAACCTCAAGATCCCATAAATAACCAAAGCCACTTATATAAAAAGAACAAAACTGGAGACATCACACTACTAGATTTCAAAACATATTACAATACTAGAGTAATTAAAAAACAGCACGGTACTGCCATAAAAACAGGTATACTCAATGGAACAGGACAGAGATCCCAGAAATAAACCTAAACATTTACCATCAGTTGATTTTCAACAAAGGTGCCAAGAACACACAATGAATAAAGAACAATATTCAATGAATGGTATTGGGAAGACTGGATATTTAAATACAAAAAAAAAAAATTTTTTAAGGCCCTGATTTCACCCCTTATACAAAAACAAAAAAATACACCATAGCCAGATATACGTACATGAAAAATGTTCAACATCTGTAATGAAAAAAGTGTAAATTAAATCCATAATGAAGCATCACCTCATACTTGTTATATTTCATCTTTCTGATAATAATTAATCTAACAGGTATTGGTGACAATGAAGAAAAGGAGAACTTTATATATTGTCAGTGGTGTTGGAAATTAGTACAGAAATTCTGAATAACAGTACAGAGTTTTCTCAGAAAACTAAAAATAAAATTGCTATATGATCCAGAAAGCCTACTTTGGGGTACAAATCCAAAGAAATAGAAATTAGTATGTGAAAACAATGTCTGCACACCCATATTCATTGCAGCATTATATGGAAGATGTGGAAATGACCAAATTGTCCTTCAAAGGTCAAATGGATTTAAATAATGTGAGATACATACAATGGAGTACTATGCAGCCTGCAAAAAAGGAGAAAATTCTGTTATTTACAACAACATGGATTAACCTACACTATATTGTACTATAACAGATCAGGAATAGAGAGACAAATGCCATATGATCACCCTTACATGTGGAATCTAAAAATTAAACCCAAAAGTAGTGAGTAGAATAATGCTTACTAGAGTCAGGGGCATGAGGGAAGTTCATGAGGAAAGGGAGACATTGGCCAAAGGGTACAAAGATTTAGTAAGGCAAAGGAAGATGTTCTGGTAATCTATCTCCCAGCATAGTGATAGTGATTAATATGGTGTTCTTCAAAACAGTGAAAAAGAATTCTAAATATTTTCACTACAAAGAAATGATAAATATGGGAGGTGATGGATATATTAGCCTGATTTGACTACTCTATTATGTATGTATGAAACACACTATAGCCCACGAATATATGCACCCGTATTTGTCAACAAAAAATAAAGTAGAAAACAGGTACATTATGGAGAAAAGAAATTGTTTACTATTGATTTTATTAAAACTTGATTAGAAGGCATCAAATTAAATTAAGTTTGTGGTTTTTGTTTTTTTTTTTAAGAGACAGAGTTTTTCTATAATGTTGCTGAGGCTGGACTCTTAACTCCTAGACTCAAGAGATTCTCTTGCCTTAACTTCTTGAGTAGATAAGTTCACTTTCTATAGAAATGTCTTATTAAAAATAATGTATTATTGTCAGGTTACATTATAAACACATAATTGACAGCATTCTCTTGGAAAAGACAGCAAGAGTGCTCCTTTTACAAATAAAACAATTAAATAAATTTCTTTATCTGTAAAAATAAAGCCATAGTAAGAATAAAAACAAACTTTTTAAAAATGCAGCCCTCAATGTACAGGTTTGCTTTTTTCAAAAAAAATGCTATTGTGCCACCAAGACATGATATAACATGAGGATATGTAGCATGGTTAAAAACAAAGGGCATTTATGCAGTCTATAATCAATCCGGTGTGAAGCAGACATTTTTCCTTTCATTAGAAGTGGGCTAGTCTATGGGACTTCCTGATACTCTTCATTCCATTTAATATTTTGTGCACAAAATGATGTAACCTATCTTTATAAGCCTATGGAGGCTTTGGATATTTACTCTTGTTAATTTTTCTTTTAACTTACAAAGAAACTTGAGATTACCTTAGGGGAAAGGAATAAAAACAGTCCAACTTTAGCTACTCTGACCAATAAAGGATATAAATTTTCTCCTTGCAGCTTTCTTATGACTCCAAAGACGACTGTGGCTTAGAAAAGGGTGTGTATCCAAGAAAGGAATTTAGTGTTATTAAACACAAACGTGTAATGCAAGGTTTCCTGAACCTCCTCACTGAACTGCAGCCATCAGAAAATAATGGCGTTAGTCATCTTTTTTCTTGTATTTCAAATACATTTATTCCCCTAAGCCATGTACGTCAAAAACGTATTCAACATCAGAACTAAGCCACAATGTTACACAAGAAGGAAGAAAAACACACAGATAAAAAAGGTAGACAATGTGCCATAAAAATTTACTGTTGAATATTCTCCCAGCTAAAGCTAAAGAAATACTCTTTAGCTTTCTCACACTGGGTTACCAAACTGTACCAAAAAGATATTTGCGTAAGTGGTTGTATGTTCTATAGGGAAGTATCATCGATATGTATTAGAATAAAGCACATCATTGTGAATCAGTCTCAGCAAACAAAAGTGTTATAATCAGACCTTGGCTTTCACCTTGTGCATGCCATTTAATAGATACTGAACCTGTGCAAGTGCCTTAACTTTTTATCTAAAAAGATGAGATTATCACTTACCAGTTACTATGCCTTCCATACCATGGCTACACAATCAACTAATTTCCCTTTCTCCTTGCATGAGCCAGAAATTTCATGGTCATTGGGCAAAGGAAGTGTTTCCTAAAGTGAGGCTTAAGAAGAGGCTGTTTGTGATTAGTTTCAAGTAACTTAATAGTCTCAAGAACAGATATATACTCCACCCCAACGAATCCCTATTCTAGCCAAACACAACTCCCGTAGCAATCAGAAGAGGAACAAAGGTCTGTTCAGAATAGAAACTTAGATTAAACAAATATCCGAATCAGAATCGCAATCAACACAAAAGACAAGTAGCTCCAAGCTACACGATAGGGATTTACTCCTTTTGCTCAATGAATAATACATTCTAAGGCTTACCTGCTATGCATAAACATTTGAGAGGAAGGAAGCAATATGTCATTGAACACAAACATGATATGGCTATTACGTATGTTTTAATTCTGTAAGCTAAAAGATCAACTCCTGGAGTTTTTGTATTCAAAGGCCAGCATTATACTATTGTATAAATCTGTGTTTTTTTCTTCCCTTCTATGTATAAAACATCTTTGAAAGAAATTGTTTCTTCTCCATCACAATTTAAGACAGGCATCCTCAATCTTTTTAAACAGGGGGCCAATTCACTATCCCTCAGACCATTGGAGGGCTGGACTATAGTTTAAAAAAAAAATGAACAAATTCCTATGCACACTGCACATATCTTATTTTGAAGTGAAAAACAAAATGGAAACAAATACAATTCACACCACTTCATGTGGCCCGCAGGCCTCAGTTTGAGGACACCTGATTTAAGATGTCCTTGTGGTGATTCTCCTGGCAAACTTTTTTCCACTATAATTCCTCATATACTGCATCATGCCCTATGTACTATCTGGTTTGGTCACAATATCTCATCCCTACACACCCATGTAACCAGCCAAAGGACTATGAGATGTCTCAATTTCTACTCAGTGCTTTTTAAGTAGATAATTGCCTTATCCAGCTCTTCACCTGTTTCTGAATCAAAGTCAGAGCTAGAAAGAGTTATAGAGATCACCTTGTCGAAACCTCTCATTTACAGGTGTGGAAACAGTTCCAGAGAAATTACGGTTTGTGACCACTATTGCTCAAGTTCAAAAGCAGGCCATTTTTGACTCCTGATGTTCTCATTGCTCTAAGCACCTACCATCACTTGAAAAAAGCTTGAGGCAAGGAAGTTTGAAGGTTGGGCTAGCAAGGTGGCAGGGTACCAGCAAAGGTGATACCCACCAGAACAGTGGCCCAACGCTTTGAATAGGTGCCTGTGGTGGCTCCAGTTAAACATTCACATTAAACAATATAAAGATCTGTGTTCTTGATACCTCAAACCACTCTATACCCTTTTTTACTTTATGCCAATTTTTTTTTTTTTTTTTTTTGTAGAGACAGAGTCTCACTTTATGGCCCTTGGCATCACACAGCTCACAGCAACCTCCAGCTCTTGGGCTTAAGCGATTCTCTTGCCTAATTTTAAAAGATCAAATGATTTCATCAGTTATAGTGGTTACAATAGCCTCTTGCTTATTCGACAATTTACATACCCTCACGATACTAAGTAACAAAATATAATCAGAACCAGAAAAGGGTAAAATTTCACACACAAAAAAAAATCTAGTTTACTTTCAAATCTCAAGATTATGAAATTTAAGGAAAAAAATAAGCTTATAAAGTTATCTAGAAGTAAGCTTTCAACATGTTTATACTTTACTAGGGACTGAACAGATTGAGCAAAATCACAATGAAATTATTCATAACAGCTAAGTATCATTCATTTTTTTCTACATATTTCTTTCTCAACACCTGTCAAGAAAGAGAATACCTTCTTTCTTAGACAAAAATACCAAGACTGAAAAGTATAGCAACTTACTAACAATGAATAAGTAAACTCTAAGCTGTCTGATTCCACATTTCTTACTCTTACAACACAATGGTGGTGAATTACAGAGAGCCACAAATTCTTTGCTATGGGGGTGTGTTCTCTCTTTAAACATGGATGGTGTCTTACTTTTCTGACCTTTACAGAACAGCAGTGATACTACAGCTGGATGCAGGCTATAAACAGACCAGCAGCTTCTACCCTGGCATCTTAAAGCCCAGCATAAGGCAAGTTTAGCAGTTGATTCTTCAATGTGCTGTTAATCACAGCCATTGGCTCTACAACAGTTTTAAATTCAGGATATGGCATTTTTAAGTTCTAGATTTCCATTTGTTTCTTTTACCCTTTCCATATTTGTCTTAAAATTCATCACCTCATTCATTGCATCAACATTTTCACATAGATCCTTTCAGCCTTGCCACCTCAGGGACTGAGAAGTGATCTTAGAAGACCTATCATTCACTGTCAACTACACGGTAACCTGAACAGGAAAGATTTAACATAAAGTATTAACTATTTATGACACTTTCATTACCAAGAAAGAGTAAAATAGAATTCCAAAATATATACTGAGATATGTACTAAGTCTGAGAAAGATTACCAAAGGAAAGAACAAACTGTCTCCAAGGCTGAGGTTCAAACCTCACTGGAGAAGGCATAGTGCATCCCCGTTGGTTGGTGGTTAAGTGTAAAACCTTGAGCTGGGCCAGAATTAGTAGATGGTCAGGAGACCAACACCGCACATCATACCACATACAAGGACTGACAAGCTAGATGGCCAAGGAGCCTGAGGCTGACAAACATGATACAACAGAGCAGACTGACGAGCTGGGAGCCTACTCCAGTGAGGACCAGCGAACCAAGGCAGGCGTGGAGCGGACCTATGGGTGCAGGGTGTGTGCAGACAGAGACTGAGAGCAGAGAACACTGGGCCAGACTGGTGGTGAGAAGTTGCTGGAGAGTAAGCGCAATGAGTGCCACACATACATCAATGGCAGCAGTGGAGCCAGAGGATGGAAACATACCCGAACCAAGAAGGGGAGCCCCTGCTTGCTGCAGCGATCTTTGTCAGCCACCCTCTGCTGACAAAGCCGAAGTTGTCTTGGTAAAGAAGAGATGCTTACAAGGTTCAGCAAGGCAATGGAGGGTGGACAAGGTCCAGCAAGGCAATGGAGGGTGGATTCGGAGTAGAGAGGCAATAAATTAATTGGTAACACCATATAAAAGTGGATCTTAAACTACTATGATGCCCTTTCAAGGACAAAAATCCCTTCTAGGTTTCCCTGCTCTTGATGACTCTTCACTGCCTTTATAAAAATATTTCAAACCTCTCTGCCACCATATCCACCTCTAGCTCTAGATATATATCATAGCTTATTTTTATCCAGCGGTTTGGCTATACAGGTTACTCTGTCAGTACTAAGAGTCAAAACCCTGGGTCAGAAGTCAAAAATCACTTGACAGAGAATTTCAAGATAAAACTACCACTTATTTCGTGTTTTAGACTACCCATGAGGAGGTTTATGAAATGTACAGATATCTTGACATTCAGCAGTATATACAGATTTCATTAATGATAAGCCCATGTTCAAAATAATCTCAGCAAAAAAAAACTGATACCCACTTCCTAAAGAAAATTAAAACTTGAGCTTGCTCAAAAGTATATTAAAATGATTCTTTGTTCAGAGAATACAAAACTATATGTCTAGTTCATCGTTTAAAATACCAAATTCTATAAAGATATTAATGCCCACAAAAAATAATATTCATGAGACAATTGTTCCAACTTTAAAGAACGAGATTTTCATTTGTTGGAAATTCATATGTTTAAGTACTTGTTGAAGGATATGTGATTTCCTAAGGTATGGATCCCACAAAATTATTTCCCACCTGACTGATTTCTAACACAAAGACAGACTATGAACACGCTAGCTTTGAGAGCAGTAAACAGTTAATAATCTTTATCATCTATGAATTTTCAATGTTCTGGGCAGCAGACCAATTAACCAAAGCCCTGCCAGAACCACTTAAAAGCAAAACTTTTCCTCCTAGTGCTTTTGGTGATGGCTAATTCTTTGTGACACACCCAAGAGGAAAGCTGCATTACATTACAAACCGCCTTACATTAAAAAAAAAAAAAAAAAAAAAATTTGCCTTATAATTCACATGTATTTCTCTTTTCTAAACAAGTTGAGAAAATAATTCAGCAATAGTTAAGAAAAAAGTAGGAGTTGCTTATACAACATCTAAAGTGGACAGAGTGTCTTGGCGCCTGCAGCTCAGCAGCTTAGGGTGCCAGCCACATACACAGGAGCTAGTGGGTTCAAATCCAGCCCAGGCCTGCCAAACAATAATGACAATTACAACCAAAAAAGAGCCAGGCATTGTGGTGGGCGCCTGTAGTCCCAGGTACTTGGGAGGCGGAGGCAAGAGAATTGCTGAAGCCCAACAGTTGGAAGTTGCTGTGAGCTGTGACACCACAGCACTCTAGCCAGGGCGACAGCTTGAGAATCTGTCTCAAAAAAAATGAAAATAATAAATATTAATATAAAAGAAAATAAAGTAGACAGAGTACACAGTCATAACTCCAGGGTTGAATTACATAATATATCAGTCTGGGAAACAGGACCACTAGAAGAAATTTTAGGAATTAGGCCCTACACAGTTGTGAGAGGTGCTGGAGGAGGGTTACACTGAAAGGGAAGGTGAAGAAGTCACTGAATAGTCAATCTTATAAACCAAGCCAAGCACACCCAGCCATCAGAAGGAGACTCAGGAGGAAGTCATGGAGAGGTCGATGGAAAACAGTCACCTGTGTGTAGCTACTCCTCCAATGGGCCACCAAGCCACTGTCTGCTGATAAACCGCAGCGACTGGGAGCCAGCAGTGCTAGCAGTAGGGAAGCTGTGTTAAATGATGGCCCTAGAAAGCAAGGACAGGTGGAACCCACCAGAGACTTGTATATGTGTCGGTTATCCCATCTGACAGCAAGAAGTCCTTTGGAGAAAAATAACTTCTGCTTTACTTAAACCTTCCAAATCTTACTCACATTGCTCCTTTGGTCAATGTACCCCAGAAAAACAGTTCCCACTTGACCAAACTGACACAGCAACAGCCAGCAAGGGTGACTATCATATAATTCTAGATGTACAGAGAAAAGAATTTATCTGCTTGAGAGATACAATATGTGAGAAAGGTGTGAGGTCATTACCTGAATTTTAAAATCCACATTATTTCAGGATAAAATGTCCTCAAAGTATCTCACCATACTTCTCCATCATTCTGCAATTTACTCGAGTTAATACGCCCCAAATATAAGTAGTCAAAGTTCTTAGGTCTTTCTACAAAACAAGTTTTGTTTCGGCCACAAAGTGCTAAGCTAATACCCAGACACTAATACACACATATGCATGCCAAACTTAAAAGGCCAAAGGACTAAATGCCATCAATTTTTAACTTATTTATTCATCTCAGCCAAATAAACCCATACTTCAAAGTCATACCTTTACTATTCTAGTAAATGAAAAAGGTTTTCTATTTCGACTTTTATTTCTTCCCCCAAATAATGGCACTTAATTAGTATGTGTACACAAGTAGTTCAGGATGTGATCACAGTATTGTCATCACTGAATCACTCGCCAAGTCTACAGCTCTGTTATCTTTGGAGGAGTGACAGGATTGCCTGGGTACTAGTGTCTGTCATCTCTTGGCACATACAAAGCCAGGAGTTTGACTGTCCGTTATGGAGAATTCTTCAGTCTTCATCTGTGAAACTCAAATCTTTATAACTCCTGCCCCCTCCTGACTGCCCTCCAGAAGTCAGTACCTAATTTCAGATCCAAAGTCTTGCAGTAAAAGATCAAGAAGAGGAGATACTATATCTCTCAGTTCATTCGTATTTATTTATTCAAAAAGGCAGCCTTTCTTGCCAAAGTCTATAACAAAGTGATTAAGATTTTTGAAGACAAAAAAGCCCATGACAGTGCCAAGAGGCCCTTTTGTCTACTGCTTGTGAAAGAATACGTGTTCCTATGCTCTGCCTCTTCTCACACATTCCATTCTCCACTTTTAACTTTCTTATTGGAAATGCAAACATAAAAGGGATTCCAATAATCTCCCAAACGGAAACCTTTTTTTCAGGATCCTGCTTTTCTAATACAGTGACATATACTCATGGAGAACCAAAGGAAGGACGTAACAAGTTAATTTTAACATCCCCTCTCTCGTCTCTGTGTTTATGTCCTCTCTTTACCTCATCTTTTTTCTTGTGTCGTCCTTAGAGTTGAAATTGGACACATCCATATTGCATTTTTTAAAAATTGTCTAACCTAGCTAAAGATTAGATGTTCATATCTTGTTAAAACATGGGTTCCTAATGAACAGGTGTGAACTAGCTTTCAGAGTAAAATAAAGTGGTAGAACTACTCTCTAAAAAATTCACAATAAGTCTAGTTTTCTAGTCCATAGTATATAAGGAAAAGAAATTCACTTTTAAGAACATGTCATATTTTATACTATTAAAAAAACTTGGGTGGCGCCTGTGAATCAAGAGTAGGGTGCCAGCCCCATATACTGGGAACGGTGGGTTCAAGCCAGGCCCTGGCCAAAAATTGCAAAAAAAAAAAAAAACAACTTTTTTTTAGTTCTCACCATAATGTTCATTAAACATCTGCTAGATTTTTCTTTTTTTTTTTTTTTTTTTTTTTTTGATACAGTCTCACTATGCCCCCCGCAGTAGACTGCCGTGGCAACACACCACAAATCCACCTCAAACGCGTGGGCTCAAGCGATTCT
>CAUYPK010144707.1:0-21907 GCA_963574355.1 Loris lydekkerianus
ATATCTGCTGCATACAAGAATCTCATCTTATATATTAGATTATGGGCCCTTGTCTCTTGGTGTATCTTACATAGGGGATAGCTTATGGTACAGCTTCACTCTGCACTAGTTCCTCTGGCATGAGCCCTGGACTCCCACAAGAGGGGAGTCAGTCAGCACACAGATTTCTATGAAGACTCCTTAGAGTCCTATGCTAATAGATTCTTTATTTTGGCTTTCGAAGAAGCCAAAAGGAAACAAAATGGGTATTATATTGGCACAGTAAATTTCATCTCAGTAGAGAAAAAGACTTTTTCTTGACCTTGTAGCTCTTTTCTGGATAGAAGGAAAGAAGATTTATTTTTTAATTTTCTTACAAAGTATATATATTTTTTAATAACTAGGAAGTTTACTTTTTTCATTTTTGGAAAAAGCATAGTGTATGGTATTTTGTGACTTCATAAAAGGTATTTTGGACTTCTTTTTCTTTTCTTGGGGATTTGTAAAATTCAAATTTGATTTAACATTGAAAATTTAACCACTGTATTTATTCAGCTTATATATGTGTCATATTCATAAAACAACTACACTTATATCTATTAACTTGTAATTTTCAAAGTACTTTCTTTGGATGATAAGTAACTCTTTCTCCTTCTATGACACCTGTGGTGAGCAGGAAAGGTAATAATATTCTGTTATTTTTAACAGATGGAAAAACTGAGAATCATTAAGTGCCTTGCTCAGGGCCAAGGGATAAGATGACTCTTTAGGTTCCTAACACAGTATGGTTTCCACTGAATTGCATTACCTTGTGAAAAAAATTATAGAAATTTTAGAGGCTGTTATATGGTAATGCAAGCTAAAATAAATTATATTTCTGTTTTCACATAGGGAAGGCCCTTGACCTTAGCCTACTAAGCATCATTATCCTCCACAAAATAGACACTAGCCTTGAAATCTGTACTCACATTGGTCCCCCAGCAGGCAAAGCCTCACTTGGCCAATATACTCTTTCCAACATGGCAATCTTGCTGTTCTAAATGGAACCCTAGGGTGACAGTGTCCAGGCATAGACTGAAGCAAGGTAGTATCTCAGGAAACTTGACAGAACCCACCAAAGGAAAGGCCCTACAAACATGGCCAGCACTACTCTGGTCTGACTAGCCTTAGAATAAAGAGAACATTGAGTATTTATGTGTGTGGGCGCACATGCGTGTGTGCATACACACCAGGCATGTGCTTGGTCCTCCTCCCTCCTTCATCATTTCTTTCATCCCTCTGAGAAGTAGGCATTGCCAGCCCTCTTTAAAAAGAAGGAAACTGAAACCCAGGAGAGCTGAGGGTCTTGCTGAAGGCCACACAACTTGTGAGTGGCAAGGTTGGGATTTGTAAACAGGTTCTGTCTGAAATGTGAAGCTAATATCCAGCCTACTGATTTAGAGCTGGATAGGAAGTAAGTGAGAACCATGGTTAAGATCATAGTGACAGAAGACTGAAGACTAAACATTGTATTCCTGTAGACTGAACACTTTTTTTCAGGTTCAAGGGACCCTAAGTAGAGCTCGACAAGATGGAAGAGTTAAGTATCAGGATAAGGATATCCAGGGAAAATGGTTTAAATGACTATTTTATAGACACGTCAAAAGTAATTGTGCATCAGTATCCATTTCACTTCTCATAGAACACTTTTAGGAAGATAGTTAAACATTATTTTACTAAAACCAAATAGTCACTCTGTAGGAATGAAGATTTGTACATTTTTTTGTTCCCATAAGTTATTAGGAAATTAAAAGATTGCCTATTACTCACTGTAAATTGCCAAAAGGAAAGGTATAGAGAAATTTTTCATTTTGCCTTTGGAAATCAGTTTGGAACTGAAATGGATAAGCAATGAAATGTAGGTACTTTAGATTAACTTTGGATGTTAGAGCTAGAACACAGGTGACGTGTCATTGGCACATCCCCTGTCCTGGAAGGAGCTCTGGATAAATAGACACAGGTCTGCCTTACTGCAACTGTTCTCAACCAGGGGCAATTTTGTCACTCACACTAACCCCAGAGAATATTTGATAATATCTGGAAAGACGTTTTTGGTGGTTACAACTGAATCTGCTATTGTCCCTCTAGGAGGTAGAGGCCAGGGAAATGAAAATGCACAGAGCAGTCTTCAGAGCACAGAATGACCTGGCCTCAAATAACAGTGTTGCTGAGGCTAAGATACTCTGCCTCACTGGGAGGAAAAATGGGAGGTCATCTTTGGAGTAGATTAGGATGGAGACTCTCAAAGTGCCTCTGATTCTCTCTTATCTCTGTGCTATTACTCTCCAGGTGTAAGGGGACAAAGTTGGACCTGAAACACAATACCCTTAGTTCACCTCCACCTGACCCCTGATCAGTTTCCATGTGTTTCTGTAGCAGGAGAAAATCTAACCCCACTAAATCATTCCTCTTCAACACATCCCATAGCAAAGCACCACCACTTACAGAGCACTGGAGTTTCCAAGCACTAGGTCTATGCATAATGCACGTCTTAACAAATAATGACATTCCAGTCCATGAGTTCACTATCACAGCTTATTGCTAAAAATTAATAACTTCTCAGAGCAGCTGTTCTAACTCCTGACTTTAATAAATGATATTGTAATAGTAAGCTGCAGATTATTATCTTTGGGAGAAATAATCTCTTTAAAATTGTCCATTCCCTGGTTTTAATGAGAAAATTGGCCATTTGGAGGTTGATGTCAGAAGGACTGATTGCTTCTAGTCATCTCCTCTTCAGGTTGGAACGATGTTTCAGGATTTACACATCCAATGAAATTCTGCACCCCCAGTTCAGAGGTTTGGTGAAACTGAGGCATGATTGCTCATGAACAGCAGAACAAAAGGTTGATATGTGTGAAAGGAAGACAGGATAGTACACCCTTTTCAACTGTGCCCTTTGACAGCCTCTCTGCTGCCATCTGCTACTTTAAGACAGCTTCTGGGAGAGTTCTGGGAAGCTGTGCTCAAGTTCCATCTGAGCCCAGCATCACTTCTTCCCAGTGACCCAAAGAGCATTAAAGGCTTTCCATAGGACTTTTCACAGCCATTGGGTCAACCTGGACCCAATATTCTGCCAGCACCATTTGAGCAAGATTGCTGTTTAGCAAAAGAAACCCAGATCTCCCCAGGACGTGCTCCACTGTAAGGGTCCCTGGGATGGTTAGAGGCATCGAAGGAAGAGACAGAGCCCTGAGCTGGGCATCAGCACTTGTTCCCAACTCTGCTCCAGCCTGCTCTGGGCTGGTTCCTTGTGGCTTAATGGGTGGGCTTTTGTGGGTGGCACTAAGCTGCCCCAGCCTTCATGTCATCAGTCCATGAGGTGGCAGAGCACATAGGTCTGCACCCCAGGGTTCTCTCTCCTCCTGGGGAAGCAGGGCTGCCCACTGGGGCTCTCTGTGGGGTCTGGCAGCCCTCTGTAGAAGGTGGACCTGAAGCTGGTTCTGTGAGCGATTTATAAATTAGAGGTGGAAGGCAGTAGAGACAGAGCTGTTATGAGAAGAGAACGGCCTAAGTCCAGGTGCAGTTTGCAGTGATGGCAAACAGTTCTGCCAGGTGCGGCTTGTTGTATGTGGAGGGAAAAAAGTGATTAGGTTGAAAAAGTGAGTTGAAGTCAGATTGCAGAAAGTGTTGCCCACCCAGTGTAGGAGCCTGCGCTTCCCCACATCTCTCCCAGACTTGTTATTTACACATGAACATCTCTGCTCTGCAGGTGGGTTATGGCGTCATTGCCTCAATTCTGCAGGCCGCAGACAAGGCAGAAGTGGACATGGGATGAACATGCCACTCTGTTACTTTCAGTTGGTGCTACTCTAGGAGTGACCAACCCCTGGGCATGCTAAAGGCCACAGTGTTAGCTAGGCTAATGGTCTCAGCTGGGAGCAAGAACTGGCAGGGAGCCAGTAACTCACCAAGAAGCAAGTGTGATGACCACAGATGCTCCTGCCTCCATTTTACTTCTGTAGCTCTGAGGCTGCTTTCCTTCTCCTCATCTCATAAATAGCTCTAAATGTGAACCCAGAAGTGAGCAAAGACAGTATCAGGCTTGCTCACACTGGATTAGCCTGGAACCTATTTTCTAAAGTCTGTTTCTAGAGCAGTATCTGTGCTCAGTGTTATCTGGGCAGAATCAGGTCCCTAGTACCCTTCCCAAAATCATTAGGCAGTTTTGTTGGGTGACAGGGAGAGCAGCTGGACCACAAAGGAGGCCCTCAAGGCACCAGGCCAGTGAGGAGATGTGAAGCTATTTAGATATATTTTTTAGATATATTTTTCCTCTCTGGGTAACCCAAAGCAGGTCACTCTACTCCTCAGGTTCCTCAGTTTTAAACATGGATCATTAACCTACTTTGAAAGAATGTTGTAAGCAACAAAAGAGATCATATATGCAAACAACCCACCATGGGGCGTGCCCTTATGGACAGTGCTTGGATGCCCTGATGAAGAGCAAAGAGCATCTGGGGGCCTTCATTCAATCCATACAGTTCAACACTGAATGACCAAGGAGGGTGTCCAGCCGGTCTGACTCCATGTCCTCTACATTCCCACCAGCTTGACAGCCAGTTGCCTGTAAGGCTGCCTCTCCTATTAGTGTGTCATGGGGGTCCCTCACAACTTGGTGTGTCCCTGAGTTCGGGGCTTCTAGTACCGTGTCTTTAGGCAGGAGATTACAAAATTACAACCAAATACTGACTTAAGAAAAAAAAAAAAAAAAGTCTTCTATTTACAGAGCAGGACTTTTATCAGAAGTTGATATTGACAACTCCACACAGATTTTAAAATCTGAGTAGGAAATGACCTGTGGCTCCATGATTATCCATCCACTGCTCCCTGGTAGGATTCCAGAGTCCCTGCCAACTCCTAACATCTGGCACCTGACCTCATGCTTCCAGGATTCAGTTTCCTCATCTGTGATAGTCCCTTTCTGTTCTTGCAAAATGTATTTTTGTGCGTTTTACAAGAACATGTTGGACTGAAAGTTCTTAGAGACATAAACTGTCAGACCTTGAGTGGGGGAGGGGATGAAGGACCTCGTGAGTGTTTGGCTCAAGTTTCTTAACTTTCCTTGAGTCTCAGACTTTTTTGAGAATCTGATGAAAACTGTTGACTGCTCAATCTGGAAAAATGCAACAGGCACAAATCTGCATGCAATCTCAGGGTCTTTGTGGTTCTCCTAAAGCCCCTCTCAGGGCTAAGAACCCATGCCAAGAACCCTTGGATCTAGGATCAGAAACCAAGGCCAAGAGAGGGAAAGGCTGGTTCAAGGTCACCCAATAAGTCTGAGAATAAAATGTTCAGCTCTCACTGAACATTTTATAGTGACTCACTCACATGTACACACATGATATCATCAAAATCTCAGCACAATTTCAATATCTATTTTTTTCTAACAACTCCATAAACTAGTTCAAATTGCTATTATTGTAAGTGTCTTAAATATGTGGCCACTAAATAGACTATGTAAGTTTTTCCAACATCCAACAGGTAAGGGAAAGTGCCCTTTGGACTTTACACCTGCCAGTCCTGATTCAAACCCATTTGATCTTGGCGACATCACAATTCTGCAAGCAAACTAGTAAAGTTGGGGCAGGAAGCAGCTTGACAAAGAAGTGCAGGAACAATGTAGGTGGCTGATTAACCCTGACAGGGAAGATCTTCAAAGTCTCCATGCAACTGGAAGGGGATGGTAGAAAAGGCAAGGAGGGGTTTCTGCCAGGAGGAGCAGTGTAGGCAATATTATTGGTGGTATAGTCAAAGCATAAAGAGATGTGACTGCCTCATGGGCAGATAGAGGTGGTGTACATGGGCAAGTCTCCCAGTCAGTGAGGCAGGTAAAATAAAGAGAATAATTACTTTTCTATTATTTTAGAAAGCACCACAACACCCTAGTAGATACTCTTACACATATATATGGGGCACACTAGTTTCTTATCCTGGATCTCAATGCTCTTTAAATACCGTAGAACTCTGTAAGTTGACCACACAAGGGAATGTAGCAAACTGGTCAACATGCAGAGGTGGTCAAGATGAGGGACTAGGCCTGCTGTACAGATACATACATATGGTACATGTCTGGTCTATGAAAATTAGGTCAGCTTAAGGAGGTGGTCAGTGAGCAAGGTAGTCAACTATGTAGGTTCTACTGTAGCTGTTTGAAAGTGGCTAAAATTTGTTGTAGTATTTCTCAGCAGGAGATCACAACTTTATGGGAAATCCTTTCTTATAGTAAGCTCCATATGACAAGAGAACAATTATCACAGAAGATTATGAGCTTCTTCTGTTTATTGGGTCATTCAAATTAAGTCACCTGATGGCTATGGTAACATCACATCCAGTTGATCTTGGTAACCTGCAAGGATGTTTCCAACATAATGTCTGCAGCCGTATGCTTGTAATGAGTCTAGAATTCGATTTCCACAAAAGAGACTCACCCCAAGTTCCTAGTGCCTGGAAAAGGAGGTTTCTAAATTAAGTGTAGTAAATCTTATATTGTTTGGTCTTTTAAATGTCTCAACACAACTTAACTTACTCCATGCCTCTAAAAGGAAGGGTGGATTTTACCACTCAGGAAAAAGCCATTGTTTCTGGACATAGAAATCTTTCTCACTTCAGACTACCTTTTATTTTGGAGGGGCTGGGGCTAGAAGAAGGAAATCCTATTTCCATTTTAAATCGTCTAGATTCTGGTTTGGCACCTGTAGCTCAGCTGCTACAGAGCCAGCCACATACACCAGAGCTGGTAGGTTCGAATCCAGCCTGGGCCCGACAAACAACAATGAAAACTATGATAAAAAAAATAGCCAGGTGTTGTGGTAGGTGCCTATAGTCCCAGCTACTTGGGAGGCTGAGGCAAGAGAATTGCTTAAGACCAAGAGTTTGAGGTTGCTATGAGCTGTGATGCCACGGCACTCTACCCAGGGCAATAGCTTGAGACTGTCTCAAAAAATAATAAACAAATTGCCTAGAATTCTGTTGTCAATTTTCAGGAGCACTTGTACAAATCACATGTCAGTTTATTCATCAAATCATTCATTCATTTCTTTAATAAATTCTTACTACACCTGAGTCCTGGCCACTTGCTGGGGACATCCTGGAGGTTGTTGTGAGTTATGATACCATGGGACTCTACTGAGGGCAACAAAGTGAGTCTCTGTCTCAAGAAGAAAAAAAAAAAAAAAAAAGAACTGGGGATACCCTGGTGAGCAAGGCATGCATGGTCTCTGCCTCCTGGATCTTACCACACGCTAGCAGCAGGCAGAGCTGAGGGCCATGGGGATCCTCTTGCATCCTACTTCCATTTTCATCATCCTTGGCCCCATTTTGGCCTCCAAACCAGGGCTGGGCTCTAAAGTGGGCAAAGAGAGTCATCTGTCCTTGGAAGGTGTAGGTGAGGACACAGAACAAGTAGCTGCCATCTAAAGATATGAGAAACTGTGTCCTCTTCTCCCCCTCAGGGTGACTATTTAATGGCTAGGACCCCAGGAAAGCCACTGCAGTTACTGTTAGAAGAGGAGCCCCTTCTTTCAGGGCTGGAACCAGTGATGTCATTGGCCATGTGGCAAGGCAAGTCCTCTTGGCACCTAAAATGTCAACTCTTTCAGGTGCTCTAACTTCTATCTCTTCTTCTTCTTCTTCTTCTTCTTCTTCTTCTTCTTCTTCTTCTTCTTCTTCTTCTTCTTCTTCTTCTTCTTCTTCTTCTTCTTTTTCTTGAAACAGAGTCTCACTTTGTTGCCCTCCGCAGAGTCCCATGGTGTCATAACTCATAGGAACCTCCAACTTTTGGGCTTAGGTAATTCTCTTTCCTCAGCCTCCAGGGTAGCTGTGACTGTAGGCACCCACCACAACACCTGATATTTTTCTTGTTGTTGTTGCAGTTGTCACTGCTGTTTTAGCTGGCCAGGGCTGGGTTTGAACCTGCCATCCTCATTATATGGGGACGGCGCCCTACTCTGAGCCACAGGTGCCTCTTACCCCACCAGGATTCCTTTCTCAACTCCAGGATTGCTTCCACCTCTCCTCAGACTTTTCCTACATCCCCTTCATAGATACTGTCATATGTGGTGTGTTCCTTCATTAGATAGTCACCTGCTCGTCTAAGAATCTTAGTCCCTGCAATGTGGACAAAAGGACATGCAAAACATTCTCCTTGATGTAAACGTGAAGCCACTAGACTGTAATGTTTTGGACAAGGTAGGTTAGCATAACACTTCAAAGGACAATCTTGCCTCAGACTGCCTGGGTTCAAATCCTGCAGCTGAATGACTTTGGCAAGCTACTCAACCTTTCTCATCTGTGAAAAGGAAATAACAATACCTACTTTTAGCATATTTACAATAATTAGGTTATTCAATCTATGCACAATATGTAGAACAGCACCTGACATTTCAATGAACAACAACCAGCTACTATTCTTACTGTCTCTTGTTTAAGGGTGACACATCTAGCAACAATACCCCACAGAATTATAGGTAATAAATGCAAAAGGGAATTCAGAAATAATTTGGTCCAATCTCCTATCTGATCTTTAAAATTGATTGATAAAAGGATAAGGAAGTTAACAATCTTTTAAAAATAATCTTAAAGCTCTTTCTAAATCTTTAACTAAAATATTAAAAAATAACACAATAATTAGACTCAGAAAATACTCTTGAAACCATCAGTCTTCATGTAAGCAGTATGATTTTCAGAGGCTGCCATCCTTTGAGGAGGCCCAAATTAGCCCTGGTGGAAAGACCACATTGAAAAGCCCCAAAACTGTATGGAAAGAAAGTGAGAGAGAGAAAGTTGCCCCAGCAAGCCCCAACGTACTTCCCTAAAGCCCCTGCTTTTCCAGATCTTAACTGTACCTGCCTAAGCGATCCAAGGCCAGAATTACATAGCCCCTCTTTCTCCCAGAAATTGTGATGTATAATAAATGTTATGACATTAGGTTTTGTGAGGATTTATTAAACATCAATAGATAATCAGAACAGATTTTTATATCTCAATTGAATTACGTTTCTCTTCTGTTCTGCATCCAAGAGTGAGTTCAGGAGGAGGAGGTTCAGGGTCTGGTTAAAATTGTCACCTTTTCCTAGGTTCTTTGCGCACTAGAGGGAAGGGAAAATGTAACTTTATCTTATTAAAAAAAATCAAATGGTGGGCTTTCCCTCCACCAGAGAAACAAGAACACGTATGCAGAATGCTGTTTGCTTACAATTTAATGTTGTCACATAATAGTTGACCATTGCAGAAAGGTTGGGGCATGACCCTGTGGAACACAAAGCTTGGTGAGCCCGACCTGGGGAGCAGCAGGTCTTCTTGTCCTCCGCTGGATGGTGGTGCCCTCTCTTCATCCGCGGGTCCCAGTGGGGGCTCTGATGGAGCTCCCTTGGTGCATTCCTCCTCAACCCCTTCCCAGTTTGATGAGCTCCAAGGAGGCAGCACATAAAGAAGCGCAGGAAATGCAAGACATCTGTACCGGAGCCTGGGAACACACTTCCCCTGTCCCCTTGCTGGTGTGGTCCTGGCATGGAGCTGGGCCTCTAGAGAAATGAATTAAGGAAACAAGTCCAGTGGAGAACATGGGATTCCACTTCCATTCATCTTCCTTATTTTGCAAACACCACATTCTGCAAATCCCATGCCAGTAAAGCTCTTGGATCAGCCCTCAAATTCTTCTGGATCCTTAAGGGAGGAGATGTCAGGGCTGGCCAAGAATCTAAGTGGAAACTGATGACAGAAGCTGACATTAATCAGCTACACAGTATGTTCTTCCCAGCAGGTTTCTTCCAATAAATCAAAGGCCAGCAAATCCAAGGGGTGTTTAGCCATGAGAGAGCAACTGTTTGCTGTTCTCTTTCTTTGCTAAAGATGATGAATTTAAGGTTTAATTGAATCCAACACTGGTGGCCGTGGGAGTGTTTGCAGGAGGTGTTGGGTGTGCATAGCACATACAGTCCCATTTCCTCGCAAGCCGGGGGTTTCACCCAGCACCCCCTGCTACTCACCATTCACTCACTGTAGTGACATTTCCTGGCCAAATGGAGCCACCACCCTGTGTAGTGATCTGAAACAGACTCAGTCTTTCAAGTTGGAATACCCAGACTGTTTTGGTGATCAAATAATTTATTTTCCTTCTACAAGACCTAATTAAGATACTTAAAGATATTAATGTAATAACATCTGTTTAAAATCCAGCTAGGGCCATGCTCTTTCAACATCAATATGCTTGGTAGCAGGAGTGCCAGATTCAGAGAACAGGGCAGCTTTGGGTCTGAAGCCATGCACTGCTCACCTCTTCCCTCTCTGAGCCTTGTTTTCCCTCTCTAAGCTTCTTTTATGTTATCTGTACAATGAGGATTGACTTGTGATAAAGATCAGTGGAGAAAATAAACATGGAGGCAGTTCTTGCTATAAAATCACTATGAACATAAAGAATACGACTATCGGGATTTGTACCATTTTAATGATTGAAAAAATACAGTCCAAATTACTTAGATTTGTATTTTTCTAAACATTACCACAGTTGTTCTGACATTAAAGTCTTACAATTGTCCTGAAATATGAAGGGCAATTATCATATCCATTTTCAGATTCTGAGACTGAAGCCCAGATAGGAAAAGCGACTTGCCCCAGGTCTCGCAGATGCCCCTTTGTGGATCAGTACCGGGACAGACTTCCCGGACTTCTCGGTAAATCTATCTGTGCTGTAGGCTTCCAGTGATCACTTTATTTGGGCTCAAAACAATAGAAAATGTTAATTGTTAAAGACAATTTTGTAACATGCATCAATACTACTAAGGATTTTATCCAAGACATCTCATAAAAACATTATCAAATGCCTAGTTTGTAGCAGGTACCACTACATCCAGAAATACATTTATTAAAAGTGACTATGGGTGCATAAATACTGCTTTCATTCATTTTCTGCTTCTACAAGAGTCAGTGTGATACATTTATTTACACACAGAAGTTGTGGAGTTGCACATGTTCAGGCCACTTCTTAGTCATGTGGCTCTGGGGCCTTGACCTCTTCACATATAAAACGGAGCCATTATTGACCTAAGAACATTGTGTGAGGATGAAAGAAGTTAATACAGGCATGCCTCTGTCTAGTAATTCGGGTCTTAGCTCAAAGTTCACCTGGTTAAGAGAGGCTTTCTCCACTCCAGCAGCTGAATTGCTCTTCCCTCAGCATCTCTGTGTACGCCATCATCTTTCTTCTACAAAGATCTTTTTGTTACTTGAATTTATATTATTTATTTGTTGGTTAATGGGCATAGTGTATAACTTTCTTCTCAAAACTGTAAGTCTCAAGTGAGTGGAAACTTGAGTCTTTTCTTAACTGCTTCTCAAAGACACTACAATTTAGGTAGGTACCAGTTTGGGGGACACAATTCACATTGCATGGAACCCCAACTGCACCCCTACTGTACCATCGTTCCTGCCTTGTGTCTGTCCTGCTGACTTGCAATGGATGCTTAGTCGATGTTTTTGTGCACAAAATGCACAATAACAACATTATGCACATATTCCTGGCCAAATTCTGTGATAAGGGCAGGAAATATGGAGGTGAATAAAACACAGTCACCACTCTCCTCAAGCTCATAATCTGGCCCTGAAAGGTTTTATGGCCCTCCAGTACTGAGATTCAGATACACCAAGATAACTAGCTTTATATAACTTTCTGTATATAGAACTCATTTTTAAATCACTTTACTATTTTATATCATTCATCTTCATCATGTTCATTACCATATGATGGAAACTAACATATGATTTCCTATCTGCTTCCTGCAAAGTTCTGTTCTAGTCACTGTTGGAGCACAGTAATGACTAAAACATGGTCCTGAGTTTAGTACAGTCTGAATGTGATTAATATTTTAAACTTTCATGTTCATAGAGGATAAAAAATCTGTGGCTTCCCTATACCTAAAAACCACAAGATAATGTGGAGGTATCAGCTTATGGAGGGAATAGCGGTGTGACAAGCCATGCTGTGCCATCTAGTCCACCCACAGGCCACCCCCAACTGACAGCCTAGTGCAGAAGGTAGTGTTGCTTCTCTAGTCACCCAGCCACAGTAGGTCCAGCAGGAGAATTCAGAGATTTGCTTTGAAGCTCTGCCCCCACATCTCCCCTGAATGAGGGCAGGCTGTATCAGCAAAAGGAGTGCATCCTCCTCCCCAGGCCAGGCGGACATTTGCTCACATTGCAAAATCAGCACCCTGACATTTACCAATAATTCTCTTTTCTCCTCAGACAGACTAAATCCTTAAAGTCACAAAGTCAAACCCCAGTGAAATTATCTCTGTGACTAGTGACCATCAGGATTATGTGATAACCCTAGTTGTGGTACTGTAGTTGCTTACACTGTACCATTTACATGAAAGAGCACAGGACATAGCACACTAGATTGTGTCTGTCGTGAAGTTCCAGGGACCCGTTTGAAGGCATTGAGAAATGGAGGGACAGCAATATCTGCAGATATTTTAATGTCTTGCTCAAAATTCTAACTCCCCTTCTTGGTTCTCTTCTGCTTTCTCCCTACACAACCCACAACTCACAATCCAGAAAGCATATGTCTGTTACAGCCTGGTTTCCCCTTATTCCTTCCTCATGACAGCTCTGTTAATGTATCACATTCTCTGTTAACCTTGGACCTCAGAGACCATTGTTTCCAACTGCTCGACTCATAGATGACAATCTAAGAGAAGAATTGGGTCCCAGAAGTGGCTTAGTCTTCCAGAAGATAGGGTAAGTCCTACCAGGAGTATGAGAAAAATACTTTCTAAAAAGAGAAATGGAGGAAGAGAAAGAGGGTCCTGAAGAAGAATCTGGAGGTCATATAGATGTCAAAAAAAACAGCAACTTGCAGATTTCCTTATGAGGCATGTAAATTTATGTAGCAGTGAGTGAGTATGCCAAGTGAATGAGTAGGTCCACATGTACTCCTAGGCTAAAGGCAGAGTTTTTAAGGAACAACATTTAAATTCCCTTTACTTTCTCTTCCCACCCCCAACCCCCATCATCATCTTATACAAACTATCACAAGAGAAGTTAATCTGGTTGAGACAAACTGAAAAATGTAATGATTTAAGCAGAGAGGGCTAAGAGGGAAGGTTCAAGAATGATGTCAGGATCAGGGAAATAGAAAGATAGTAGAGTTGTCAGAGGGAATCAGAGATATTTCTAGAAACAAGGCCTGGTGAGCCAAAGGGAAATTAAATGAATATGCTGATGTTTACTTTCCCAGCTTTTCATAAGAAATTGAAGATGGTTCTGTGAAAGGCAAGTGGGGAAAAGGTGAGTCTATAAACCATTATCCACTCAAAGCCTTGATTTAAAACATTTGTTTTCAAACACACTAAGGATTCAATATTTATTTCTTAAAATTTACAAAGTGAATTTTTTTGACAAATTATCTGAGGAAAAATACCTTGAGGAACTGGAAACATACCAAATAGGGGGGAAAAATGATGTCCCATATAAAGGCACACTGCTGGAATTTGCGGGGGCTATAAGCTGGGACTTCACAACAAACGAGC
The DNA here is from genome assembly GCA_963574355.1 of Loris lydekkerianus. Classification (NCBI taxonomy): domain Eukaryota; kingdom Metazoa; phylum Chordata; class Mammalia; order Primates; family Lorisidae; genus Loris; species Loris lydekkerianus. Next base: position 13,548 of record CAUYPK010144707.1, read on the forward strand.
TCTTCTGCTCCCCGTACCTCCCACCCGTTTTAATCTGACATGGCAGGAGACTTGGCTTCAGAGGCTGCTGAAAACATGTCCTGGGTTTGGTTTCAGAATATCATGGAGGCATTTCCAGTAACTCGTTACCTTTTGACTGATGGAAAAGTGAAGATAGAAAAGTTGAAGACAAAGTTTCATCCTGACTTGAAAGGTCCTCAAAAGGTGATGCTGGATGACTTTCCCAAGTGTCTGGCCTACTTGAGCACCAGAGGAGCATGTTCCTTTGGAGGACGTGGTATTCTGGAGACCTAGATACCAACTGAGAAAGAGAAAATGCACAGCTGAGGCTCCTGCTTGGTCTGTAGTAGATTCATTCTCCTCCCACTTCCTTCTCCATCATCTGATGGCATCAGGTCCTCTGATGACCTATGGGTCACAGAGTCTGTTGTATGGAGACTCTCTGTTGTTGGAGAATGACTAGGCCAAGCACAGGGTGGAGCACATAGGCATTCATTCCCTCATTCCCTGCAGAATGCAAGTCAGGAGACTCCTCTGTGAGCCACAAAGGAAAGGAAGCAAACTAAGGATGGGAGAAGCATCCAGGAAAAGATATGTAGCTCTCAAATTACTGCAGCTAGATGAATTTTGAGCCTAGTGGTCCTTTGCACTGCCTCTGGTTGGTTTCCGCCCCTGGAGTGCCTGTGGTCCTCAGGGTCACTGCAGTGCATCTAGGGGATAGGGTAGGGGAAGAGGGTAAGGAGCCATGCTGGGTTTCTGGGTCTCACTGCAGACCAACCTGGCTTGGAGAAGAGAAGGTGCACTCACTTAACAGTGCACCTTGTCAGGGCGGAGCAATCTTCAAAGAGCACCTGGAGCAAGGGCAGAAGTAGAAAGGAATGGAAAGGAGGAAGGACCATGGAGGGAGAGAAGGGAGAAAAGCTGGCAGTAGTGCCCACAGGGGCGAGTGGAGGTAGCAGACGTCTGTGCACCTGGCAGCTCTCTGCCTCTTCTCTCTGGTGCTTTAAGGAACAATTAATGCCTTTGTCACCTTCTTCTCGTGACGCAGTTTCTAAAGCTTTCAGTGTGCCTTCTCCTTACATTCCCCTTAGTCAGGAGGCTCTGAAGGCAGCTTTTGCAATCATATTTTATAAATTAGTACACTGAAGCTCAGAAATGTTTAGGAGTCCCTGGAGTCACATAGCTATTCAGAGGAAAGAGGGTATTGCACCCCAGTTGTCACAAGGACAGTAGGGGAGGCAGCAGTCATTTGTCTAGAGATGCACTGAACACAGCGCATAGCTCAGGCCTCTCAGGGAATGGCCAGGGGAAAAGAGACACATGGGGAGAGGTCTGTGGCAAGAAATCTGGAGAAAAAGTGCAAAGAGACAAAAGCTTAAGAGCAAAGAGGTGTGAAGGAAAGAAAACACTCTGTCTGCGGCCGCAGCCTCTGCACCACCCTGTTTCATTTAACAGACTGTGTCCTGGACTGGGGAATGGACGAAGAGATAAACAACACCCACGCAGGCTGACTAAGGCTCCCGGACAGCGGCAGTGTGGAGGGGAGCCATGGGCAGATTCCCACCCAGTCCTCCCAGAGGTGAGGAGGGCAACTCTGAGAGCATATCTCAGGCTCAGAGAGGGCAGGACACAGGCTGAGACGCGCTGGCCTCTGGGAAGAAGGGGTGGGAGGAAGAGGGACAGAGCAACTTCTATTCCTGTGGCAGGTGTCTTTTCCTCATCAATCCTTCATCCTCAGACCCCTGTGTGGCCTCCCTGAAGCATCACATTCCTGAATGAGTCAGTTTCATTACTGATTCCTGCTGTGTATTCATAGGGCTAGAGGGGAGGGAACATGGCTTGATCATGGCAGTCCCCCCAAAACATGAATTTGGCCGAGTTAGCACGTAGGCTGCCTTGCCCTTTGCAGTTGCCCACACACAACAACACTTTATACTCTAGAACACTAGACATGCTATTGTACCCTGAATGTTTTCCTAAGAAAACTATCATTAATCCAGTTATTCCTTCACTCTTTGACGTACCAATGAGCATCATTGTGTAGCAGGCATCCCGATAAACACGGGGGATGTCTACTCTTTACTGCCCTAACCTTCTCAGAGACAGCGGCCACCAAGAGATAGCCAGGCAAATCAACAGATGGTTTCAATTAAGTGTGGTAAGTTAGACATGATTGTGGCAAGCACTGGGTGGAGCTGCGTTATACCATGTTGGAGGGTGGGTGGTGGGTAGGAGGAGAGTTTCAGCAACCCAGGACAAGCCTAAGGGTGCCCCAATCCTGTAGGAACTAGACTCCATCCTAAAGGCTACTCCCTTTGTCCTCCTGACTCCAGATGGCTAATGGAACCACGATCCCTTCACACTATAACACAAGCACAGGTTGCAAGTTCAGTGGACCTCATACCACTCCCTAAGTCCTAGGAATTAAGGACTCTTCTCTTATGCTTGTTTTGACCATCGTTTTCCCCATAACTCTTAGTATGCTGAAAGTCCAGCCTTCCCAGGGAAGGTGTGAAGTTCTTGCTGAGGGTCAGGACTAGGCCCCAAGCACCTTTCACATCTGTCAAGTTGACTCCAACCTTGACTGTGGTCATGGGCTTTGAAGATCTGGGCCAACTTGAGGCTCTAGCTGTAGGTTTATGTCCTTTTCCCGCCACTGCATCTTTCTTCTTGGAACAAGTAAGCCCTGGAAGATCAGATTGTAGAAGTGCTAAATGTGGATCCAGGCAGCCAGTGGATTTGCAGTTAGGCCCTTAAAAAGTTGTATGATATGAGACAAACCACTTCAAGGCTGAGCCTGTTTCTTGTAAAACAGAGATGGTAAAAATACCTGCCTGAAGGTTTTTATGAACATTTGATGCAAATAAGTCTGGGAGAGCCATTCAATAAAAAAAACTATAGTTTCCTTTCTTTTACTTTAAAGGGGTTTTCTCTTCCAAAATATTTGCAATTTTAGAAAATAGAGGGTCTCTTTAAAAAAAAGAAAAAGGAAGTAGCTCAACCACAGAAACTCAGTGCGGGCCTGGATTTGAGGAAGCCTCCATAACTAACAGCTCGAATTTCCTTCTCTCTTGGCTGACAGAATTGGAGGCAAAAGCCCGATACTTATCTCCTCCATCTGTTTCTCTGTGCAGACTTATTATAACGAGATGTTTCTATTCCAAAACAGTGGCCCTATCTGTACAAGTGTGCAAAACATTTCGCTAAATTTCCTAGTGTTTTGCTCTCAGGCTTCCAACTTGCAAAATGTAGACGTGCTGAAAAGATGGCTTCTTCCTGACATCTTTGCTGTGAGGCAGCCCCTGAGCAGGGCAAGGGCTGAGAGACAAGCCCTGGGGTGGAAATGTGTTCTCTGGAGGCCTCCCTTACTCCCCAAGTTTCCCAGTATTCCAGTAACCCTTCCCTGAGTACACCCTCACTTCAAGCCAGATTAGCTTCTTCTGCATTCCCTAAACACAGTCTGTATTCCCACCTCTGTGGTTTTCGTTTAGCCTTCTGCTCTCTGGCCATCTCTCCTTACTGAAGTTTTGCACCTAATTTCAATCCCTTGTTCTGAACTTATCTGACCTCCTGACCACCTCATTACAGCTTGTCTTCGACTGACCTCCATGAAGGTGTGGGTCACTGGCTCTTGATATCAGAGCTCTCAATGCCTGCAGCTGATGTGCCGGGTGCCTCTCACGCAGGGTTAGGAGAAACTGTGGCTAGAAGCCTGGGTAGGAACATGGAGTGGGCTCAGAGAGCATCCTGGGCCTCTGCTCCCTCCACTATTAAGAAAGAATTTATATTAGTTGAGCACTAGGACATCATGACTCTGTACATGAAATTTCTGCTGTGTGGCCAAATTTAAACAAATTTGTGTGTGTGTGTGCAAGAGTAGACCTCCTTCCATGTGACAGGATCTCGTCTTCAGTCCTCTGCAGAGCCTTGCATTGCATCTGTGGCTCCATCCCCCATGCCTGCCCCACCTGTAAGCTTAGGCCTTGCTGTGCTACCAGGGTTGGGGTAGCAGCACACGGGACCCTTGGAATACCTGGACAGACTAACACCCCAGGAGCACTGCTCTGTGGGGAAGTGTTTGTTCTCCACAGGCACAGACAGGTACTGAGGGAGGTTTGCTGATATTTGGAGAAATTAGATGAAATTAGATGAAATTTCTCATTAGAGAAATCTAATAATTACATCTTCCTCTGACTTCTCTGGTTTCCAGAAACCTTCCCTCCTCTGAGTCTGTCTCTGTACCTAGACAGTGAGTGCTGTGGCAAAATGTTTGTGCCCTCCTCTATCCCCCAGGGTCATGACCTCTGGAGGTGGGCCATGTGGAAGGCAGTTAGGTTTAGATGAGGTCATAAGGATAGAGTCCTCATGCATAAGTGTTCTTATAAGAAGAGGAAAAGACCATGACCCACTCTCTAAACACACATCTGCAACCAGGAAGAGGACCTTTACCAGAGAGATTCTGAGGCAGCGTGATCTGAGACTGTCCAGATCTCAGATTATTTTTTCCAGAACTTTGAGAACTAAATATTTGTTGTTTAACCCACGCAGTCTACGGGTGGATGGCATGTTGTGATAGCAGCTAAAACTGGCTGAAGCAGAGGTGAGCCTGGAGGCTCACACGCCTGTTGATCCTAAATCGCCTTTTGGGTCTACCGCCGTATCACCCTGAGTGCGCCCTATCTCATCTGATCTTGGAAGCTAAGCAGGGTTTCAGCCTGGTTAGTACTTGGATAGGAGACCACATCACTTTCAGGGGCAGCACATGGAATGCACATCTCCACCTTGAAGCCCACCTTTCCTGGTAGCACAAGGAATTTCTACTGTGGGGTCTGGAATCTGAGTTCTTTGCTTACTGCTCATAGGAAAGTGTTCTCTGAAAGACTGAGCTGACAATTTTATTTTTTTTAATTGCTTTTATTCTAAGAACAAATAAATCTCATATGCCATAAATTTGTGTTTACATCTGTTTTTATACCCCAAAGCAACCTAGTGAAATATTAATAAGTATTATGATCCCCATTTTGCAGATGAGGAAACTGAGGATCAGTGAAGTTATTATCTCCAGTACCATGCAATGAGTAAGTGGTGAACAGAACTGGATACAAACACAAGGTTTTTACATTCCAAACTATTTCTAGTGTGATCCACATATGATCATCAATTTAGAAAGCTAAAGTTTCTACAGACCCCTGAGTCACCTGACAAACCAAAGAAAAAAATTTCTTAATTTTTAAATGACATGACCATAAATATCCAACTTCAGAATAATATAAGTGCATTTCTGTTTTTAAACTGATCATATACTGACCAGTTTTTCTTTGACTTTGCACCATATCATACATATAACATTATCATAGTATCTATGACACTTGAGTGTTATTATGCAAGGGGTCCCAAAAGTCACCCCTAAAGTCTCCATACATAGGAAAATGGGAAATTGTACCTAAAAATACCTTTATTTACAAAGTATTCATTACAAATTTTATAAAATATTCTCTATGAGTTGGCTACCTCTTTGTAAAATTTTATAATGAATATTTTATAAAGATACATTTAGCTACAATTTACTTGGCAGGAAGAGTTAGAAGAACATTCCACGAAACAGGAGATTTTTCTTAAGAAAGATGACAACTTAGTCAGCAATATCCACACCACCTTCAGCCCCAGGGCAAAGGACACCTAACCCAGGCTCCAATGATGAGGCCACTTCACACTTTGAGGTATGTTCCTGGGAATTTCTTAAGTTCCACTCCAGTGCCAAAGATCATTTAGGGTCAGCAATCCATTTGGGTAGATGTAGTTGTCCTGGGGTCATATGGCCAGGCCTGGGGTATAGGACTCTGGGAGGAGGAGGTCAGAGGGAGGTTAGATAGTATAGTGTTTCTTTTTTGGACTGGCATGAGACTGGGTTGCCAGATGCTGCTGATGTATTGATTTTTTGAAACTCAAATAGTTTATACAGAAAACAATTTGCCCAGAGGCCTGGAAACATGAGGGCACCCCTGATCTCCAGCCTCTATGCACCAAGTTTCTACTTAGTAAATACTTGTTAAATCAATGAATATGTGGAAAAATGGTCTGTGATACTTCAAAATAAATTAGGAACATTTTGACTTTTTCCTGATTGTGAAGTTGGCATAACTTGATAGTCTTTTTCCAAAAACAAACGGTATGAAACTCATGAACATTTAGGCTCAGAGTCTGGTAAATTGCTCCCAGAGTTGATTAATGACAGCAATGGGTCCATTCAGAGAGCCCATGCATCTTTCCAGAGTTAGCTAAATTATCTGGGCTTTGGAAATCAATGTTCTTGTAACCTAACACATTAAATGTGTCTCTGTTCCTCGGTCTTAGGAAGCTGTGCCTATCATCATAGGGTCACCAGGGAAGTCCCAATGAAGCTGAAAACAAAAGAGAAAAAAACACTTCACTTGATTTATCTCAATCTTGTTCAGGGACAAAATGGCTTTTTAAAATATTATTATTCCTACACTGATGTTAAAAATGAAATCTTCAAGAAAAATGACTTCTGGGCAGTGGATACTCAGGCCCCAAGAGAGGAAGAAAATAAGATTCTGTGCTGAGGGCTGAAGCCACCAAGACAGTGATATCTGATTGGCCAGCGTGCTAGGTTTTGAGTGAGGACTTACACGAGCCTTATGTGAAACCACTATGTGATTCCCTGGAAGATACCTCCCTTACTTCTTACTACGTGATTTCCAAAGGAATTGGGCCTCCTCTCAAAAATAACATGCTTCATATGAAATACAGATTTATTGGGACTTGGGAAAGTTATTTATGATCTTAGGTTTATGGCTTTAATAACCTCTTCTCTAAGAGGGTGTCTGAAGAAGGAAGACCCCTGTGGCTAAGGGCCAGCGGATTACACACCATGACAGAGGGGGTAGTGCGGAGGCTGCCTGTTCCTTTTCTACAGAGTGCTTGTCCTTATGGATGTCTTGAGCAACTAGCATGTGTGCAACACCACATTAAGCACCAAGTGTATACATACAAGACATAGGTCCTAATCTTATAGCCTTACAATAAAATTGCTATAACATGAGGACATTGTGTGTCATTTAAATGGGTATTTAATTCACACCATAAGAATTCAGTTTCTAGTAGGCTGAAACTTTCAGAAATACCTGAACTTAGGCAAGCTACTTGAGGCAGGACCCTGACAATTGGATTTGTCTGTTAAAGGTTTAGAATGAGGGAACATATCTGAATAAACAATATAAATGAAAGAACAGAAGTTAAAAAGTTCAAGTCATTTTTAAACATAGAAAAGAAACAACATGGATTGGAAGGGAAAGATTTGGATTGAACCAGAGGGAATTAGGACTAAAAGGACAGATTTGCTGATTTTATTCTATTTCAAAGTTTCTATTTAAATAACTCCATGACTATTGTAGCCTACATCTTTCTTGATAACTATTGACACTGTGTCTCAAAAATGCCACAACCCATTCCACTCCTAGTGTGCATGCATGTGCAATACACACTTGTGTGTAGGTATCTATGTGCAGATGGCAAGTGTCCAGAGTGTGATGTCTGTGAAGTCTTGGTGGAATGTACCCATATGACATGCATTGTGTGTGAATACATGTGTTTTATTTGGAGCAGGGGTCCTCAAACTGTGGCCCGGGGGCCACATGAGGTGGTGTGATTGTATTTGTTCCTGTTTTTTTTTTTTTTTTACTTCAAAGTAAGATATGTGCAGTGTGCATAGGAATTTGTTCATAGTTTGTTTGTTTGTTTGTTTGTTTTTAACTACAGTCTGGCCCTGCAACGGTCTGAGGGTCAGTGAACTGGCCCCCTGTTTAAAAAGTTTGAGGACCCCTGATTTGGAGGGTCCCTAGCTAAGCTGAGAAGAAATGTGGCAAAATCTTCCATGCCACTAATTCACACCCATGGACTTTATAGGGCAGTGCCTCTTGTGAGAGAAGAACTCCAGACGCCATGTACGCATTCTTAGGAGACAATCCACCTTTACTGAAAGACCATTTGTGACACAGTCAACTTCTGTAGGAGGAATACCCTAGTTCTTTGCCACACTAAAATATAAATGATTTGAAATTTCTACTAAAATCAGAAACCCAGAGCCAGGAGCCAGATATATGGCCTAATTACTTGGTTGCAAAGCTGTAGACAATGGCATTAAAGGCATCATGTCAAGCACTAACAACAAAAAGACAGATTGAAGTTTTTCTTTGGGACAGCAATTACACTAGAGGACACATGGGAGCTTAAAACAATATTGGTCAAATATTACACAGGCTACAACTGAAGGAAAGTCAAGGGACCACATACAGCCATGCAAATATTGCATTGCACAACTCCAGAGTGTCATTCATGCA
>CAUYPK010144710.1:0-10565 GCA_963574355.1 Loris lydekkerianus
TGGTATATGTACACCATGGAATATTATGAAGCCTTAAAGAAAGATGGAGACTTTACCTCTTTCATGTTTACATGGATGGAGCTGAAACATATTCTTCTTAGCAAAGTATCTCAAGAATGGAAGAAAAAGTACCCAATGTACTCAGCCCTACTATGAAACTAATTTAGGGCCTTCACATGAAAGCTATAACCCAGTTACAACCTAAGAATAGGAGGAAAGGGGAAAGGGAGGGGAGGGAGGGAGGAGGAGGGTACAGGGAGGGAGTTTGGTGGGATTACACCTGCAGTGCATCTTACAAGGGCATATATGAAACTTAGTAAATGTGGAATGTAAATGTCTTAGCACAATAACTAAGAAAATACCAGGAAGGCTATGTTAATCATTGTGATGAAAATGTGTCAAACGGTCTATGAAGCTAGTGTATGATGCCCCATGATCATATCAATGTACACAGCTATGATTCAATAATTAAAAAAAAAGAATAGACACAGAATCAGCACAGTTGAATTTAAATAAGAATTTGACAAGAGAATATGATAAAAGGCAAAAAAGAAAGGAAATTAAGAGCATATGCAAGGGAGTGATGTAACTTGAACATCTAAGTAAAGACGGAGAGGTGGACATGAGGGATTGAGAGGCCGTGGGTGTCATGGGTGCTGAAGGGATTTCATCATTGAAATCCTAGAAAAAGTAAGCTTCAAAGAGAGGACAGGAGAGTGGTATGCTTACAACTGATACTGTGGACGTGGCAAGGTCATTGGTAATGGCAAGATCTGGGGAATGACCTTGAAGTCGAGGCTGAGATAGAGGGGAGGACAAGGTCATTGGAGGAGAGGAAATCAAGGACCTGACAAGCAAGGGTGCTTGCACGGTCACTTATGTGGATGCTAAAATCCTCCCAGGCTCACAGCAAGAGGCGTTATCATCCTCATGGAAAATGTGACACAAGCATCCTTCAAGGAATGAGGAAGCAAGAGAGGGAGGGATTGGAAGACCTCTGCAGCGGGAGAAATCATAGGTGCTACAGTCTTCTTAAGGTTCAAAACTAGGGTCTTTAGGGAGAGGACAAGGAGAATGACCTGGAAGTGGCAATGAAGAACAAGAAGGGCCCCAAACCTGTCTCTAGGCCCAGTGGTGTGAACAGTTTAGAAGAGAGAGAAGCACTGTATCAGATGGGGGCACATAGCCCCAGGCTTCAGTTGTTAGAGCAACAGGGTGAAAGGAATTTCAGACAAGAGGCTGGACACACTAGGTCAGTGATGGACCGTGAGTTCTGAAGGACAGAGTACAACAGATTTGAGAATCTGGAGTGTGAGCAGCTGGGACATGTGGTCAGAGGAGAGGATGCCCAGAGCATCGGGGGCATTAGTGTCCGGAGGAGTGAGGATGACCAGGAAGGGGTAGGTAAACTGACTCCAGGATGATTCATCCTGATGTCTCAAGGCAGGGGTGGTGTTAGAACTATCAGGATTTCATAGAAAGGATGCAGAGAGTTCTGGGGCTCCCTCTTCTCTCCTGCCAAGAGAGATGAAGACACAAGGAGATGGGGTCGACCTGCCACATAGGCATTTCTGGAACTCTTCCCCACTTATTGTCGAGGAAGGGGGAGATAATAGACAATTTCAATTTTCTTCCTCTGCTTATCTGAGTCTAAAATTTCTATCATGAAAGCATATCACTTTTGTGATAAGAATACTTTTTCTAATCTCAGAACTTTGCAATTCTTGTAGCTACTGTGTGACTTTGAATTAGTCATTTTAAAAATCAACTCGCTTATTAAAAATGTGAATGGAAAGTTAAAGTATGTCCTGCCTGTACAAACATAGGAGAGCTTCCTATCACCCACATAGGAAAAGCTTTCGCACATATATAAATCTACATCCCAGAACCATCACCAATTGGCCTAAAACTTGGTCTTTCCATGCTATTACTAAAATATTTATGGCTAGGATTGAGAATGCTGTATCTACTTTCTGTGTGTTCTATTTGCTTGTATTAACCCGCAAAGTCAAGACAATGTAATCCAGAACAGATCACCGAATGCAGTTGCTTTAATTAAAACAACCTTAGAAAGAAGGCTGGGGCAAGGCTCACGGCTATGTGCTTCCAAACACTGGAAGAAATTCATCTGTGAGAAACCAGCAAAAGCCAATTCAAATTATTTGTAAAATATTGTGAGGCAGATTATTCCTAATACCAGGAGAAGTCATCCACGCAGCCCCAGCCCTTGTTAAAACCAAAGACAGAACATTTTCTCCTCTGCTAATGGCAAGAAGGTACAATGTGCGGCCCATCCCCTCGTGAATTCCTGCCCACCAGGAGAACTCAGCAACACTCCCATAAAATTCAGTCCTTTATAACCAACAGACTATTTGACTCTCTAAATTGCAAGAAAGACTTCTAAATGGGCCTTTTAGAATAAAATGTGATTCCTGAAGAAATTGGAATGACTGTTCAGCACGTTGGAAGCCTGTATTAATCCAGGGAATAGGGAACTTCTTTTGGAGTTACTTTCCCCTGAAATGTTCCATCTTGCTGCTACATTAACAACAACTCTCAGCCAGTGCAGTATTTACCAGCCTTCCTGAGCACTTAGTCACAACAGCAGTGAGACTGCGGCCTGGAATGGCCCATCCGTGATCTGAGGGCAGCCCAGCCTCTGTGTCATCTTCTCAAGCCCAACCTGACTTCACTTCAATGCCTTTCTGACCCAAAGCCCATTAACCTAGACTCCTGGTCAGGTCTGCTTCTGCTTTATGTCTAATTTTAAAGAAGAGTGTCCTGGGCTTGGTGCCTGTAGCACAGTGGTTATGGTGCCAGCCACATACACCCAGGCTGGAGTGCTCTAACCCAGTCTGGGTCACCTAAACAACAATAACAACTGCAATAACAACAATAAAAAAAAAAATAGCCAGGCATTGTGGCAGGTGCCTGTAGTGTCAATTACTTGGGAGGCTGAGGCAAGAGAATCACTTAAGCCCAAGAGTTGGAGGTTGCTGTGAGCTGTGATGTCACAGCCACTCTACTGAGGGCAACATAGTGACTCTGTCTCAAAAAAAAGAAGAAGAGTGTCCTAGATCAAGACATTTTTCAATCCTCTGTTAAGTTGTCTAAAATGCACAAGCTGCTATAACTAGCCACCAGGAAGCTCATTGCAGATAGGACAGATGGATGCCCATCTGGACACTCACTTTTGCTGGCCTATGGATTCTAGCTGCCATCAGTTGGCCAGAGGTGATTTCCACAGTATGTTTCTATTCTCTTGTTCAGTCAAATCTAAAAGTATCTGCTCAAGATGTTCCTGTTGCCTCCGCAAGAAAAAGAATAAGACAGATGTCATCATGAAGATGTTTTCCTGCCCCAACTTAGGAAGCTTTGTTGTCTCAGAATTGACGCATTTTTCTCCTAAGTGTTTCCTCTCTGAGCTCAGTAAACTATTTACCCCATCTCTAATATTTGAGCTTCAAATACTTGCAGACACTATGCATGCCCTCTCCCATCCCTGCTTGGCTACACCATAAGGACATCACCCATCTCATTTCTTACTTGCCCCGAACCTTACCCTGCCCATGATAAATTGGTGCACAACTAGTTGTGGCTTTTTCTGCATTTTCTGTTATATTTGAACAGTTTCAAGCACTTGGTGAAGTGTAGTTCTATTGGTATTGGTTTGCTATTTCTGTGCAACAAACAACCACAATATCTTGGTGTTTGACAGCAAGAATTTATTTGACTTACAACTCTGTGGGTCATCTGGGAGTCAGCTGACCCAGAGTGGGCCCAGCGAGAGTGGTTGGATTGGCCTGGCTCAGCTGGGTTGGGTCTGCCCCACATATCTCTCATCCTTCCCTTAGGACCAGAACGCTAAGTCAGATGTGCCTTCCTCATAGCAACGACAGCGGATAAAAAGGAAAGTGAAAACAGCCACAGCCTCATAAAAACAAGGCTCAGAAATGTGCTATTACTTCCACCTCTTTCTATGGACCAGGTAAGTCACATGGCCCAATCCAAAGTCATGGGGCAGAGAAATATCCTTCCATCCCTTTCATAGGGGAAGCTACAAAGTCACACAACAGATGGCATGGATACAGAAAAAGGAGAGGAGCTGGGGCTAAAGATGCACTCTACTAAAGATGCACTCTACCACAGCGGCAGGTGCATGCAACCCAGCACACAGCTTTCATCTAAGACCTGCTATTTTTCATTGTTACCTTTATGCAATAATGCTACACAGTAACAGTACACCAAATAGCTACAAAAGTGGTATTTACCACAGCATTGCTGATGCTTATAGGACTTTATTTACCTACCAAGATGGAGAGAGAGGCCATTTTGGAGGGAAGCCGTAGGTCCTTGCAGAATCAGATCCAGATGATCCTGGGAGCGCTGAAAAGTCTTCACTGTCAGTCTAAGCTGGGGTGACAAAATGATGATAGGCAGTTTGTATTGAACATCTACTATCTCTAGGTCATCTATGTCTACTCTTTTATTGATAACCTCACCACAAACCTGCAAGGTATTATTATCAACACTTTCAAAGGAGAAATTGGCTCTAAACATCAAGGAATTTGCCCTAGTTACAATGATAATTAAATGGAAAAGGTGAGTTTCAAACCCATGTTCATCCTAATCCCAATATCTGCATTCTATCCAATACTTCTTGTGATATGAGGTTTAAGAATGGGTGCCTGTATTATGCACATGCCTACATAAAAATCCTCCATGTTATGATGAGGGGATAAAAAGGAGATGTAGTAAAATTAAAAAAATAAGATGAAAATCTCAGAACAGGGTTTACCTATGAAAAAGATAATGAGGACATTACGGGAGGAAGCATTTCATGGCCTGTCTATTGGCACACCCTGATTTTTTTGAACAAAGTGAATGCTGGAGCTGTCTATAAAATTAAATTCAATGATCTGTATTTTCAGCACTTTGGGAAGCCTACCAGGAAGACCACTTGAGACCAAGAGTTTGAGCCCAACCTGAGCACCATAGTGAGACCTCCATCTCTGCAAAAAGATAAAAAAATTAGCTAGGTATGGTGGTGTTGCCTGTAGTCTCCCTGCTCCCCAGATGAGACAAGAGGATCACGTGAGCCCAGGAGTTCAAGGCTGCAAGTGAGCTACGATTGAGCCATTGCACTCTAGCCAGGGTACAGGAGCAAGATCCTATCTCTAAAACAAAAAAAAGTTAAATAAATAAACATTAAGTTAGGCTAGGGTAGGAGATGGGACAGAGATGAAACAAGGCTTTGTGGAGTTTAGTGCAACCATGTATAAAGCTCCATTAATAGGGCAGCAGTTTGGAGGGGCATCTAAAGATCCAAATGGCTGTCCATCTACTACCAGGCTACCATTTGAAAAGGGAATGTGATTGCACAGACAGCCTCCTCTAGAACAGTGCTACCTGGACAGTGACCCACTACTATTTAAAAAATCAATGTCATCCCTCTGTACTAGCAGATGTTGACCAGTTCTGGGTGCATTTAGCCCCAAATTGTACTGCCATTTGATTTGCTTCCTGGAATTCCTTTGCATCTCACCATGACAGATCTTAAGATCCCTTTCTCTCTCCCATGAAATTCTTTTTACTGGATGTCACCACTTGAATTTTTTCATTATTGCTTATCAGTTCCTACCATTTATAGGCTCCCTGCTGGCAATTCATCTGAATTATGTGTCTTGAAGAAGTAACTGTTTTTACCATTTACAGATCATTATTAGGTGCTTACTTAGTGTGAGATTTGACTATAAAATGAAGTAAACGTTTCTAATACAATTATCACTTGTGTATATAAATAAATTCTTTCACTTCAATGTCATCATGAAAGGATGTTATCCCCATAACAATTTAGGAGATTATACTCATAACTCTGTTTCCCTTACCAATGAGTGAGAAACATGATGATACTTACTCTTGGTGAGTTCATCTTCAAGACTCAGAGTAGGGATCATCTCCCTCTGGCAGCATTTCTGGAATCCTCAGGTATTCATCCTTTATAATCCAGTGGTTTCTGATCATGGCAGAAAATGTTTTCCAAGGAGGCTGCCATAGCATTTCCTATCCACTGACTATGCTTCAATGGCTTTGATACCGTTTCCCTCAAGAGAGAATATACATTTCATGTCCTTCAGTACGGCCAGGCTTGTGATTATAGCAGAAGAGATGGGACACAGCATGCCTTGCAGAGCTAGATCTTAAAAGGTGTTGCCATTTCTCCCTGATTCTCTTTGGAATCATTCTTAGAACTCAGCAACAAAGCCCAAGTAGCTACAGGAAGGGGCCATATGTAGGTAATCTGTCTAACATTTCCAGCTGAGGCGCCAACAACAGCCACCATCAACTACCAGGCTCATGAGTAAACAAGGCTTCAAATGAACCATCAATTCATCCTTCATCTTCAAGTCTTCCCAGCTGAGGCCCCAGACATCATGGAACCAAAACATCTCTTTATTATGCATGTTTAGAATTCCTGATGCACTAAGTTTGGAGTAGTTTGTAGTACAGCAACAGTATCTGAAATAGGTTTCAAGACTTGGAAGTAGGTGCTGCCATAGTAAAATCTAATATAGTGAACACTGGCTGGGGACTGGTGAGTTGGTGGAAATCTACAAGCCTTTGAGGGGTGTGTGGGTGAGAAGTTAAACGAACATTTTTAAAAATACTATTGAAAGCTGGAAGAGAGGCAGACCATGATGGTGGACAGAACAGACATGTAGCCCACCTCTACCAAGTCAGCAGATGAGAGGAAGAGGGGTCTGGACCTTTTCCCCGCATGGATTATTGGGGTGGACAGACAGCTGGAGACACACAGCAAATTGGTGGATTGCTGTATATGAGGTGTAATTTAAAACCACGGACTCTGTTGTAGAGATTTTCCCTGCTTCGCCGTGCTGGCCAGCAGGCCCTTCCCTCATGGAGGCAGCAGCTTGGAATTCTTGGCAAAACCCAACTGACGAAAATTTATCCCTGAGCAGAGTTTGGCACCCGAAAGGTGAGCACTCAGAATCACAAGGAAGTAAGCAAACCGATGGAAAATTGAAGGGAAGGGATCCTGGCCGGGAAACAGACATTTTGAATTGTCTGAAATGGCGGGCACCTTCCCCCAGAACAACAGGAGTGATTAAATAGACTGGACCGTTCCTGGCGGGGAATATTGGTGTGGGCTGGCAGTTCAGGCTATGTGGCAAACTGGCAGGTGGCTGGACTCGAAAGTCCAAATTCAAAAGTGAGACTCTGAGCCACAAAAACTGAGATAAGGTCTCCGTGTGCTGCAGCTGCGGTGGTAGTGAGACCTAGCAGCAGCCAGCACCCTCCCCCACAGCCGATTGCAGTTGACAGTTTGCAGGAGAACACGGGCTAAGAGTGGAAAGATTTGTGAAGCATGGACCCCTGCACTGAGTTGGAAGGTTGGATAGGATTGCTGTCTGGAACAGAGCAGCTGAGGTTGCACAACAATTAGGTAAAAAACTTTTACAGAAACTCCAAAATGGCGATCAGCCAGGTAGGGTGGTTACCATGGTAATAGTATAAACTGTGAATAGGTATAAGCCTGAGAACCACTCACAGCACCACCTGGTGTCCAGAAAATATATTGCATTATAAATATATTCCTACAAAAGTTGATCCCTACGTTATATAATACATATAGATGTATATTTCTACATATATACAAGAATAATATTTTTGCGGTTGATGCCTTTATTTTGTTTCTCTTTTGTTTTTCTTTTTTTCTCATCATTTTCTTAGAGGAACTATCAGTAATTTTTATCAATTTTTATATATTTTTTATTTTTATTTTTTCTATTTTTAATTTTTTCTTTCTTCTTTTTTAACTTTTTTATGAACACCACTTTTTTTTTACTTCTCTCTTCCTCTTCTTCCCTTCTTATGGTTTCTGAGAGTGCTAACATCAGATTTCTAGAGGGTTTTTTTGTTTGTTCATTTTGTTTGTATGTTTTTTACCTTTTTTCTCAAATATTTTATGATTATCATTATTTTTATTGTAGTTGGTTTTTTTGTTGTTGTTGTCTGTATATCTATGTGTTTCTGATTGTTTGTGCATCTGTGGGCTTGTGTGTCTGATAGCCTTTTTATCTCTTTATTTGCTCATTTGGTCTCAATGAGTTTGTTGTTTCGACCTACAATTCTGAGCTCCCAGCACTCCCCTCCACTCTCACTCTGAGGTCTGAAGGCCTGTCCCCCAGGAGTCCAGAGTCTTGGGTGATTTCTTGAGGGGTATAGACATGGCCTGGACTGCTGCTGGTCAGTGCTGAATCTGTGGCACAGGAGGGAGGAGATGATAGTCAGCTGAGAGGGAATCACACTGGAGCAGCAATGCCCTGAGGCACAGAGCAGCAACCATTTTTGGCAACAATAGGGCCCACCCCCAGATATTCTGAAGCCACACCCCTGTCTCCCTGGGAAACCAGAGGAGGCTGGGAATCTTCTCAGATGGCAACCCATGGAACAGATCTGAGACTGAAACACAGGCCCCATGAGTAAAGAGTTTGCTGTGGCAGTACCAGCCTGGGTGGAGCACGTGGACTAGAAAACACACACGCAGAGCTAGAAAATTCCCAGGGTGGGGCTGACCCAGAGGACTGATTAATTGAGCCTAAGACGAACCTGGCCCTCAGGGGATCATCAACCTATAGACAAAGGAAGGCAGGAGGCTAGAGTTGACCGTGCTACGAATGCAAACCTGTAGGAGTAACGACAGGGTGTGAGGCACAGGTTCTGGGAACTCAAAACAGCTTCTCTTCTGCAGAGGAAAATAGCAGGGACAGAAACAAATTCCCACAAAGTTGTTCTGTTCTGTCAGTAACATCAAAAGGGGCGGGGCTGGAACTGAGTGAACACCCCCCAGCCTCCATCAAGTGCCCAAAGTTGTCAGGCCTCACTATCCCCTGCTTGATAGAGGCAGAAAGCAGTGGCCTGGTGGAGCAGATACAGATTTCCTTGTGATTCAGGTAGGTGAAAACCCTGGAGTATCTGCTCACTGGAGGCAACTGAGTCACGGCCCTGCGGGGCTATCAGTGACTGGGTGTGACAGAGGTGCAAGGTGTGGAAGGAGGCATCAACTTTCCCAGACTAATCTATTTGCTGGGTGGGTCCTCCTAACCACACAGAGCACCGGAACAAGTCATATTTGAGTTGTCACCAGACCCCTGCAATCCAATTCCGAGAGACCTTTGAAACTCTCACACCTGAGACAGGTGCTGACTGAAACAATTGATTTGGACCTTTTGAACTGAGCCAATCACCTGAGGACTATCCAAGTGGTGCCCTGGGTGTGTGGTTGTAGGAAGGTTTGATTTTCCTTTTCCAATTGTTACCTGTGGGGGGCAGGGTGACTTAATTGCTGGTATTTTGCCACAGCTGAGACTTCAACCCAGAGTAACTGTCTCACTAGGGTAAAAGAGAGACCAGCAGAAAACAAGACAGAACCACTTAGCCCCACCACACCAAATAGGTCCCATATTCTCAGGCCATAGCACTGTACAGGTCCTCAACAAAGCTCCAGTGGAAGAGTCAAATGGTGTAAAATACTCATGGCGCAGAATCACAGGATAAACTCTGGTAACATGAATAACCAGAATAGATCAACACTCCCAAGGAAAGATAGGGCAGATGCAACTGAAGATCCAATTCATAAACAGCTGGCAAAGATGTCAGAAATCAAATTCAGAATTTGGATTGCAAACAAGATTAATAGAATGGAGGAAAATTTGGAATTAGAAATTCAAAGAGAAAGAAAAAAAGAAATTCAAAGAGAAATTAAAAATTCAGAATGGAGGAAAATTTGGAATTAGAAATTAAAAGAGCAAAAAAAAATAAAAAAAGAAATTCGAAGAGCAATTCAAAACTCTGAATTACAAATTCAAGGAAAAATTCAAACGTTATCTCAAGAATTTAATGAATTTAAAGACAAAACCACCAAAGATTTTCATGTCCTGAAGCAAGAACTTGTAGCCCTCAAAGACTGAAAATACAGTAGAATCCCTCAGTAACAGAATGGAGCAAGCAGAAGAAAGGATTTCTGACATTGAAGACAAAGCTTTTGAACACTCCCAAACTCTCAAAGAGGAAAAGAAATGGAGAGCAAAAACGGGTCATTCTCTCAGAGCTCTGGGATAATTCGAAGAAGGCTAATATCTGCCTCATTGGAATCCCTGAAAGTGATGAAGTGGCCTCGCAAGGCACAGAGGCCCTTTTCTATGACATTATGAAGGAGAATTTTCCAGACATGTCAAGAGATTCTGAAACTCAGATAGCAGACAGTTTCAGAACCACAGCATGACTCAATCCCAATAAGACATCCCCCAGGCATATTATAATCAACTTGACTAAAGTTGATATGAAGGAGAAAATTCTTCAAGCAGCCAGATGAAAAAAAGCCATTACTTACAAAGGGAAGAATATTAGAATGACTGCAGATCTCTCTCCTGAAACTTATCAAGCCAGAAGAGGGTGGTCATTTTATCTCCTAAAACAAAATAACTTTCAACCCCGGATCCTGTATCCAGTTAAACTGAGTTTCATTTATGATGGAAAATTAA
>CAUYPK010144715.1:0-11916 GCA_963574355.1 Loris lydekkerianus
TGGAGCTGGAACATATTCTTCTTAGTAAAGTATCCCAAGAATGGAAGAAAAAGTATCCAATGTACTCACCCCTACTATGAAACTAATTTAGGGTTTTCACATGAATGCTGTAACCCATTTGCAACCTAGGAATAGGGGAAAAGGGGGAAGGGAGGGGAGAGAGGGGGGAGAGGGGTGGAATGGTGAGAATACATTTGTGGCGCATCTTACAATGGTATATGTGAAACTTAGTAAATGTAGAATATAAATGTCTCAACATAATAACTGTGAAATTGCCAGGAAGGCTATGTTAACCAGTGTGATATAAATGTGTCAACCGGTCTGTGAAACTAATGTATGATGCCCCATGATCATACCAATGTACATAGCTATGATTTAATAAATTAAAAAAAAAAACAGGGTTTCAAAGAACATAAAGAAAATTCAAGTTAGTATAAAATGAACTAAATTTTTCTGTTCTTTAATGATAGACTATCAGTTAAAATACAGATTGGAATTCACAACTCATGAATTCATAGCAATGAACTCCGAGAGAGTCATGAGAAATTAGCAATGATAGAGTAACTGTATTGACAATTATAAAAAGGAAATAAGTGAGGTGATCTTTATACACTTTTGCATTAGCCAGTATGTCACTAATCTATGTATGATACTGTAAGCACCATGAGTGAAGGCTTGCCGGCATGCTACAAATGGCATTAGTGACCTTTTTAAATAAGAATATTTTATAGCAAACAGATAACAGAGATCAAAGATAAGGAAACAATGACCTGTGTGATTACTGGAAAATATTTTCAATACCTGCTCTTGTAAATTCTAAAGGCTTGGGTAATCATTAACAGTTTAGATGACAACACAAAAATATATATGACTTTTATTACATAAAGTTATTTTGAATAAGAAAATATGATAGCCGCATTATCTAAATGAGAAAGTACATTTTTTAGTCACATTATATTGTTACAAAATGATTGCTGGGTCACACACCCTGAACTGAGATGCGTGCCTGTAACATTCATTACATTTTATGGTCTGTGTACACAAAGTACACTGTAAAAAGTTTGCTGAGGGGGCAAAACCAGAACCCGACAAAACAAAATAAAGAACAAACCTTTCAAAGTAAATGTTGGTCATGCCTACGACTGTATTAAATGCGTTAAATTCTCCCTTTTCATTTAATCATTTTGTAGGGATGAACCACATCTTATAAGGCAATCATAAGGTATTTACCAATTATGTGCCTTGTATTTATCATTGAACCACTTGTATTTTGTCCACCAACTTATGCTCAGCATGGACTAGTTCTAATTTCGTATCTTGGAAAATCACACTGCATTCTAGGCAAGGTATATCAGACTGTTGTTGGAGCGGTTACCAGTGAAGGTTTTGTAGTCCCAGAGCAGTATTAGGCATGTACTGCTGTGAGACTGTGATAAAAGATTTCATTTCTTGAAGCCTCATACGTCTTCAACTCTAAAGTGCTAGTAATACTATTAAATAACTCACGAAATTATGTAATTCCAGCAGATAATTTTTTGCTTTATTTTAAACTGACACAATGATTGTACATATTTATGGGATACAGTGGGATATTTTGACATACCCCTACATAATGATCTAATCAGGGTAATGAGCATATCCATCGCCTCAAACACATATTATTTCCTTGGGCTGGGAACATTGAAAATCTGCTTTTATAGCTATTTGAAAACATGCAATTAATTATTAATTATAGTTACCCTATAGTGCTATAGAGCACCAAAATTTGTTTTTTCCTATCTAGCTGCACTTTTTTGTTGTTGTCAACCAACCTTTAACTGTCTCCCCTGTCCCTACCCTTTTCCATCTCTAGCAACTATTATTCTACTTTCTGTTTCTGTGGGCTTCCTTTTTTGTTTGTTTGTTTGTTTGTTTGTTTAAGTCAAGTGAGAACGTGTGGTGTTTACCTTTCTGTTCCTGGTTTATTTCACTTAACATAATTAAAGAAAATAATATAATCCCCAAACAGAACACAGAATAGGATATTTTATTATGTATACTGTGAATATGGAGAGAAAAGGTCAATTATATAATATGACCTGGTGATATGTTGAAAACCTCTTGTAGTGTTCTGACCCCACAGGTGTCTTTAATTAAATTAACCCTGGTTTTTACATTGAATTCAATACAAATATTATTCTTTTCAATTGAGAGTCTTTAGGAAAATGCATCTCCACTGGTAACTAATTAAGCTCATAATTTCTCTAAGTTCCTCAAATCCTGCTCAACTTGAAAGTTAGCTGAAACTAATCAATCCCTAAAGAATGTTAACAACAATAAACCAAACAACCAGTAGATAAACTCGATACAATACAAATTTTGATGAGAACTGAAAATTTATGTTTGGTTTGAAAGGATATTGGTCTCAATGTTCTGCTATTGCTTAAATTAGGGAATGGTTTCAACTCAGATTGCATATAGGAATAATCAGAGCTTTTAAAATACAACAATGCCTAATCCATTCCCCAATAGTTTTAATTTAATTCATCTGAAGTGAAGCTTACACTTAAAAATCATATAAAATACATTCAAGTGAGTCTAATAACTAGAAAGCAAGAAGGGGCAGTCCTAGGTACTGTTTACATAACACAACTTGCAGCATACCTTTTTAAACTATAATTTTGTGTGACAACTAACTTTAAAATGTTATTAGTTTTAAAATACTAAGTAAAATAGATTTTACTTACAGTAAAACGAGATTTATGTACTGTTAAATGTATATGTTTATATTATTAATAAAATGTTGTTATAATTTCTAGATTTTTTTGTGATCTTCATTGAGTCCATTGTTTAGTCACTTGCTTGAAGGATTAGGAAATTTTATGTCAGAGATTTTTTTTGTTAAATTTATAGCAAAGTTGTCAATGAATTTCCTGACACAGATAAATGCTTTCTCTATTTAAACACTGGGATTTCTTATTTACACTAGTTGAGTTAGCTAAGATTAAGGAACGATGGAAAGAAAAATTGTGGAAAAGAGAGCACATTAAGCCACATCTAGCAGTTTGAACAACCAATAGCAAAGCACTATCATAAAATAAATTACTAATGGAGAATCTATTAGGGCTGAAAATAAAAATCATAAGAGTAATAGAAAAGTGGAGTTGAAAAGGAATTTAGATGCAAATAATAACATATTATACCTTCTGATAAGTGCCTAAAGCTAAAGTGGTAACTAATCTCAAGTCAGTCAATTGGGTCTAATATAGTAGCTAATATATTATGACCAAAAACAGAATTTCAGGCCAAAAATACAGGGTGTCCTATATGAGTTCATGTGTGACATTCTGTATATTATCGCTTGTCCTTATTTAGATCTCATTCAATTTTAGTATTTAGAATATTATCTGCCCCTCAGTGGCACATAGCACATAGGTTTCTTCATTTTGCAAATTATTTTCTTTGCATTTCTTCTGACTGATCTGGATATTAAACTATCAAGTTTTATGTATAGAATTTAGAGCCTCAGGTGGTTCTCTAAACTGTACGGCTCTACTCATTTGAAGTGTTAAGTATTTGATGGCTGTGGAAATAGGAAAGTTCAGAGTTGCTGATTCATAAATTTATATTAACGCTTTAAACCTGATTAAGTCAATTCAATTCTTTTAGTTTTGGCAGTAAAGAAGAGGTATGTCTCTGCTGCCTCACATATTTAGGTCCCTGAACCTGGTGAATAAGAAAATCCTGATCCTGTCTTCAAACAGTTGAAATAAGTAGTAAATTGAAACAATCAGCTTAACAACCCCCAGAACTAACTTAATCATAGATTATATTGACTGAGATCCCTCATCAGCAGCCTGAGAGTATAATGAACTTGTCTATTTGTGGAGGTAAATGCTGTTTATTTCAGTCTCAACTGTTCTTTCTCACAAATTATCTGATGTGTAATCAATGATTATCAGACACACGAAAAATCAAGAAACTATAGCCCATTGCCAAAGGAGGAAATAACCACTGTAATTAATCTCAGAGAGGGTTGGATGTTGGCATCGCCAAAGAGGGAGATAATGCATTTAAAGTATCAAGCAGAAACATTTCATGAAGTGAGAAATTTCACAACAGTCATGGAAACTATAAAATTAAAAACATGAAAATTTTAGACATATAATTTCAGAAATGAAGGATTCATTTAAATGGCCTAAAGGCAGACTAGCCACAAGAAAGAAGTATCAGCGAACTGGAATTTGGTTCAGTAGGAAGTATTCAAACTGAAACACAAATTAAAAGAATTACAAGAAACAAGTAAAAAATAATAAAGAAAAATAAGGCTTTCAATGTTTGTGGGATAATGTAAAAATAACTAATCTTATAATTGGAGGCCCAAAAGAAGAAAGAGTGGGAAAGAATAAAATTTGAAGAATTAATAGCTAAAATTTTGCCCAAATTGAAGAGAACACCAACCACAGAATAAAGGACTTCAGTAGAACCTGTGGCAGCCAGGGCACTTCCCAAACATCAGCCACTGAGGGTGACAGCGTGAGAGGACTCAGTTATCTCAGGTGGAATAACAGATGAGGGCCTGAGGAGGTGGGGGTGGGGGAATGTAGGGGGAGTGTGGTGGTGGTGGTGGAGAGGCCTGGACTTTGGTCACACAAGTTCTCAGGAACGTTAGCCCTGAGATTCTGGGCACTAAACATTCCATTTTAAGCACAAGCTGTTATTGGAGTCTGAGGAACCTGGACTTCACCCACCAGGCCCTCTGGAATGCCTTAGTTAAGCTACACAATGTTCTTAGTTAACATCTACAAAAACAAAGCAAGAAAATGCAAAGAGAGCTACACCTAAATGAAAAGGGAGTACTTTGTAATCAAATTACTAAAAAATGGTAAAGCTGAAGAGCAAATTATAAGATTAGTCAGTACTAACAACAGCTCAGTTTTCACTGGAACTGGTGAAGAGCAGAAAATAATGAAATAACACCTTTGAAGTTCTGAGGAAGGGATGGGGCAAGGTCAATCTAGAAATCTATATCTACCCAATATCTTTCAAAAAATGAGGATGACAAAAAGGTATTGAGGGATAGAATGAAGCAGAGAAAGGACATATTCAGAATAATATACTAAGGCAAAGTTTAGTCATCCCTAGAAATGTTATGAGAAGTTCTTACAGTAGAAAAGAAATAATATCAGATCAGGTGGAACACAAGCTCTCTGGAAGGAATGAACACTGGAAGAGGTGTCTATCTAGGAGGATAGCTAGATTGTGCATGTGTGTATGTTTATTTTTAAATGAGTTTTGACTATTTTAATCAGGGCTTAAAAATAACAAATAATAAAACAATTACAATCCTGTGGATTTTATAGCAAATAGAAAAATTAAAGATAGCTTTCTAAATAGAGAGAGATATGACTATGTATTAGAAAATTCAATATTAAGATACTCTCAAAATAGACTTATAAAACTTCCTCCAAGCATTTAAAAAATAGATAATCTGATTACAGGACTTGTTTGGAAACATATAGGATTTACAATACCTATTTTGAATAAGAATAAAAATGCTGGACATAGTATACTACATAAAATTTGAGGACTTAATATCTAAAACTACAGTAACCTGGAGAGTGTTTTAAAGATTACTTAGCTTTGAATATTCGAACGACTGACAAGACACCACAAAGCCTCCTTATGTCAAGCTTTTAATAAAAGCAGAGTATGATACAGTAAGACAGAAAATACAGCCAAGCATTGCATTGGAGACATTTCCAAATGCAGGTCCCCAGGGTTCTTGCAAAATGATGTGCTTTTTCTCAGTATTGAACCAGCAGGATTTGTGCAAGGAATCACCGCATCAAGAGAGCTCAAGGCAGATATTTCCAGGGAGGTCTTTTATATCCTCTGGTCTCATAACCAGCTAGTCTTTCTAAACAGTTATTTCATTGACTAAATGCCACAAGGGGAGTTTACGACTTTAAACAGAATGTTACTGATGATCACTTATTGGTTATTTAGCATAAATCCATACCTAGGCCAACATCAAATTGAAATGATGCTCTGCTTCTCCAGATACAAGCAAAGGAATGTCTAACTCTACCCTACAAAGTGTAGTATTAGCATAGGAATAAACAGATAAACCAATAGAATACAGTGGAGAGTGAAGAAATAAACCCTCACATATTTGGTCAAAGAATTTTCAACAAAGAACCAAGCAAGACAATGGCATAAGAAAGTTTGTTTAACATTTATTTTGAAATATTATGGATTTATAAGAAATTACACAGGTGGTACAGAGACGTCCTGTATGAATTTAACCTAGTTTCCCCTTTGATTACATTTTATACACTTATACACATTATATACACTTATAGTATATAAGTTATACAAAAACCATGAAGATGACATCAGTATGAAGTTTGTGTATATTTCTATGTCATTTTGTCCCACGTACATTTATATTATCAGCATTACAGACACAGAAACATTCCATTACCACGAAGATCTGTCCCCTCAGTGTTCCTCCTTCCTGATTAGCCTCCCTCTCCGCCATCTCTAATCCCTGGCAAACACTAATCTGCTCTTTATCTCTATTAATTTTGTGATTTGGAGAATGTCATTTAAAAGGAATTATATATTCTATGACCATTTGACGTTGCCTTTTTTCCCCTCAGCATTATTACCTTGAAATCCATTCCAGTTGTTCATTCCTTTTTATTTGCTGAGCACTATTTCCACAGTACTGTGGAGAAATCACAGTTTTCTTTCAATCATTCATCTCTTGTAGAACATTTTGGCTATTTTCACTTCTTTGCTGTTATATAGAAAGCTACTTTGAACACACATGCACAGATTTTGTGTTTTCATTACTCAGAAAGAAATGCCTAGGAATGTGATTTTGAAGTCATATTCTAAGCATATGTTTAGTTTCATAAAAAAAAAATTGATTAAACTATTTTCAAGAGTAAATCATTTTACATTTTTCCAGTGAAGTATGACAGATTATTTCTTCATATCTTCTCCAGAATTTGGTATTGGTACTATTTTTCAGACAGTCCAATAATACAGAATGATAACTCATGGTAGTATCAATTTGTATTTAAGTAGGGCTACAAGCGTTAAACATCTTTTTTTTTTTTTTTTTTTTTTTGCAGTTTTTGGCTGGGGCTGGGTTGGAACCCACCACCTCTAGCTTATGGGGCTGGCACCCTACTCCTTGAGCCACAAGCACTGTCATTAAACATCTTTTCATGAGCTTATTTGCTCTCCCTATAGTCTCTTTGGAGAAACATCTTTTTATGGTTTTTGCCCACTTGAAAATCAGATTTTCTTTAATTCCTGTTAAGAATTATTTATATGCTTCAGAAATAAGCTGTCAGATATGTGATTTGAAAATATATTCTCTCTTTTAAGGGGGTCTAGAAAAACTAGACTTTCATATGAAACAGAATAAAAGTTGATTCCTTTGTCATTCAGCACATAAAGATTAATTTGAGATAAATTTTAGACTTAAATGCAAACACTGAACTATGGCACTTCTAGAAAAAGTCTTAATAAAATATATTTCTCCCTTGGGGTAAAAGAAGTCTTCTTTACCAAGCACATAAAACCATTAATGATAAAAAACTGATAAATTGGAATTCATCAAAAGTAAAAATTCTGCACATCCAAAGATACAGTTAGGGAATGAACATATAAGTTACAAACAGGGAAAATTTATTTGCAATAAATATGTGAGACAACAAACTATCAATAGGTCTCGTACAAACTAGCAATTAAAAAACAGAAATCGTACTTTAAAGAAAATAGTCAAAAGCTTGAGCTTGGCTCATCCCAGCACTTGGGATGCTGAGGTGGGTGATTGCCTGAGCTCACAGGTTCGATACCAGACTGAGGTAGGCATTGTGACAGGTGCCTGTAGTCCCAGCTGCTTGGGAGGCTGAGACAAGAGAATCGCTTAAGGAAACCAGGAGTTTCAGGTTGCTGTGAGCTATGACGCCACAGCACACTACCAAGGGTGACAAGGTTAGATTCTGTCTCAAAAAAAAAAAAAAAAAGAAAAGAAAGAAAGAAAAAGAAAAAGAAAATATGTTCAACCTCACTAGCAACCAAGGGTTGTTTTAAATTAATGCAACAATATGAAATACTTTTGTCTATCAAATTAATAAGAATAAAGAATAAATGATAATTTCTATGTTTAGCAAGTTGTGCAAAAAGAAGCTATCATTTATCTTTAGTGGGAGTATCAATTTCTACAACCTGAAGAGAATTAAAGCCTTATAATACTTCTGCCTTCTGAACTAACATTTTCATTAAAAAATATGCAAATAAAAGATGCTTAATTTATAGCATGCTCATCTGTAAAATAGGAGAATAATGAAACTTGCTCTACCTGATTTTAAAGTAGTTTGGTGTGTACTAAAATAATACACACTATTTTGGATAAAATGCCTGTCCATTATGGAATGAGGGATATGAGGGAGAACTAGGTGATTAAATAAATACATAGAGGAAATGTTGCCTAGAGCTAATTTGTGACTGTGCCATCATGCATACAGGAATGAGATTAATAGGGCCTTCTGCACCTGGGTCTAAAGAAAAACAAAGCCCACCAAGTAAAATAATGGATAAGACAGTAGATATAAAAGATCTTTGAAATTTCAAATACTATATATGGTAAAATAATCTCAGATATGTACTTGTTATCATTATCAATTTTATTCTTCCTCTGCACTTTTGGTCTATTAATGACAGCTCCACACTAAATTTGTACTGATCTTTCACAACTTAGGGTAATGCTGAGGAAAAAAATGAGATAAACCAAGTGAACAGTCTGAAGATTAATACAATGAACATATTTTTTAACTGATGCCAATCTTTAGGTTAACTGACCAGGAAGTCAAGACTCTCAACTCCTGCAGTATAGTAGAATCACCTGGGGATATGAAGGTCACTACAAAAGTTTTAAGACAGACTACATTACGGTCCCTTATTTCAGTTCTAATAAACAAGAATCAAACAGCATCCTTTGAGATTCACCTGCGCAAGTTTCTACTTGCCTGGCTTATTGGAGTTGTAGGCAAGGCTTCATTTGTGTCCGTCTGCACGAATTTTATGTTTCTTGATTTTGTGTATCTCAAAACTTCCGTAATGATCCGAGTATATTCTCATGTTGTAAACTGTTCTATGTTTCAATGCTAGATTGACTAAAGTAGAATCTCGGAATGCTAGAGCCTACACATTGATAGGGTTTCAAAGTTCCCCGGGTGAATCAAAGGAGCTGCTGTAAGGAAATTGAGTTAGATAAAATTGTGGGATTAGGGATTTTACCCTACTGTAGAGAATATGAAGACTGCGTCTTTGAGTTCCTCTTAGAAATACAGCATGATTTGTGCATATTGTCATGGTCAGAGGTCAACGATTACTCCTTCTCTATTATTTTGCAAGTAGGATCATAGTTTTAGGGTAGAAATTTTCTCCTTTGACTTATTTCTATCACAGTTGGTTTGTCAATTAGACACAGTCTGGCTTCCTTCACTGTGAAATATAATTCTGTTATCAGCAAAACCACATTCTGCCCAAGGTGATTTCTCCAATGGCTTTAATCCCTCTTTTCAAATCCATGAAATAAAGAGCCTTCCAAATAAAGGAATGAGTAGTCATTTGGGCTAAAAAAGACTTTCAGTTTAGATTTCAGATATTCTAACCCTCTGTAAAAGCTTGATAAAAAAAAAGGAACCAGGGCTTTTAATTAATTGTGTACAGAAAGTTGACAGAATTCTATTGGGAGACATTCCTAATAATCCATGCACATAAAGTAGTAGGAATTGTTTATAAATGTAAATGAATTGAAATGTTTGTAACTCTGGAATAAAAGGTGATGAGAAATCAGACTGTGGTTGGCAACCTCACAATTAAATTCTCAGTTAGGAAATGACGTACTTGAGAATTCTCTTTTATCTTTGTTTTCCAATATGTTCCTGAAAGAAAAGAGAAAAGAAAAATCTCAGCTAGAACTTGAGTAGGAAACTCTGGAGAGGCTGTATTATATACATATATAACTTTAATAAGTTTAGGTTAGTTTGAACATTGCAGAATTTCCAGTGAAAACATACTCTCCATCCTCTGACTCTCTGTACACACACACACATACACATTCACATACACACAAAAATATATATAGTATGTATTTATATAGAAACAAACAACATAGGAATGGGATTTAGTGATTCTAAATGCAAAAATTTTTTAAAGTATGGTTTTGAGGAAAAACTGTTATTTCTAAAAGCAAACCACTAATATTGAGTGAGGTATGCACATTTGTACACTTCACATTTCAGGTTGGATATTTTATAAATGCAGTGTCAAACTATAATGGTAGGTCCAGTTTATTCTAACCCTAATCCTTGGCTATAGATAATTTAGCTGCTCATATAATTATTTCATACTGATATTACAAGCTGATTCATATGACTAGTTATCCACATATAAGCAAATATGTTTGCATTAAAATTATTTTAATTCTTTAAAATTACTCCTTATACTTCATCTTCCTCAAAATTATTCCAAGAAAAAAACTAGAGGCATTGTTCATTCATTTTAAATCAGTGAAAAACATCAGTGTTCCTCTTTTGCCTGTTGGTACCTGAGTGCCTACCTTTGCCTGTCGTCCACACTTGATTATTGCTTTCATGAGGGCAGGAAGCAATATTCCTACTACTCCAAACATTATGTAGTTTAGTACCTGGCAAATATTATGCCATTTATAAATTTCTTTTTAGATAAATTGAATTAAACCTCATTTTATCTGTAAGTACTGTCAAGCTTGATAAAATTATTCCCATTTCTTCACTGAAAATCCTGTTTTGATGACTCTGATTCTAAGAATAATTTTTTTTCAAACCAAGTTTACTTACTCTAGATATAGAATGTTATCCCTTCTTATACAGATAAATTGGCCTGGGATGTTCATATACTATTTTTCAACACTGTTCTGCTATGCTATCCAAAGAAGTGGAATTACTAAGTCAAAACACCTAGTAAGTAAGATAAAAGTTAACTGCATCACTGATGTGTACCACACCGAATACTTCCATTATTGTTACATTTAAACATGAATGCAGTCATAATTACATCTGCACTGAAACCAATGCTCTACCTAGAATGAACCTATTGGCTGAAACGAAGCCATATTAATATCTTAGCTGCTGTTAAAATCTAAATAATATGTTTAACAACGAAATTTGATCCTAAGAGTTCTTAGACACAATTTTGCATATATAAAAATACACACATGCAATAGGACAAAAACAGATATTGGCAAAAAAAATGTCTAATACTTTTGACAAAGGTACTATGTATTCAGAATGTATGAAACAATATTTCATAATTAAGTCTATCTTTCTTATGAATCATTAATAATAAATTGAATATAAATTGTATGATATGTTTTCAAATTTTAAGAGGTTATTTTCATAAAATTAATGATGTAACCTAGTATTTATTTAACCTAGTATTATTTACAATCCTGTACGTGCTATACATTATTCTATATTTTTAATATTTTTAAAGTATATCTCACTGTCATTTTATTATTTTTTTTTATTAAATCATAGCTGTGTACATTAATGCAATCATGGGGCACCATACACTGGTTTTATAGACCCGTTGACACATTTTCATCACACTGGTTAACATAGCCTTCCTGGCATTTTCTTAGTTATAGTCTGTAGACATTTGTATTCTTCATTTAGTAATTTTCAGATGTACCCCTGTAAGATGCACCGCAGGTGTAATCCCATCAATCACCCTCCCTCCACCGATCCTCCCCCCGCCCGTTCTCCCTTCTCCCCCTTCCCCCTCTTCTTAGGTTAAAACCGGGTTATAGGGTGAATGTGAAAGCCATCAATTCGTTTCATCGGAGGGCTGAGTACAGTGGAGACTGTG
>CAUYPK010144716.1:0-16667 GCA_963574355.1 Loris lydekkerianus
ACGATTGAACTCACTGTGTGTCTGTTGAAGTGATTTTTAACCAAAGGCTGTAAAAACTTCCAGGATTGTCTAGCCCACTGAGTCCTTACTGCGTGCATCCAAACTGGAATTCTGATTTGATAATTCTGATCTTAAGTCACAAAAAAAAAAAAAAAAAAAAACAAAAAAAAAACTACCTTGCGATATCACCTAAGCCCAATGAGAACAACCCACATCACAAAGTCCCAAAGCTGCAGATGGTGGCATGGGTGTAGAGAGAACGAAACACTTATACACAGCTGTTGGGACTGCAAACTAATACAGCCTTTTTGGAAAGAAGTATGGAAAATCCTCAAAGAGCTATAAGCAATTTTTCCATTTGATCACACAATCCAATTACTAGGGACCTACCTAGAAGAAAAGATATCATTTTACCAAAAGGACCTTTAAAAATCAGATGTTTGCAGCCGCTCAATTCACAACTGTGAAGATATGGAAACAACCCATGTGCCCGTCAATCCATGAATGAATAAGGGCCGGTGTGTGGCTCACGCTATGTTAATCAGGCTCAAGCAATCCTCCCTACTCAGCTTCTACTTTAGTTCAATTTCTCATCAGCCTTTGAATGTGTGAAATTACAAGCTGTTAGCACTCCCATCTAGTGGTGAGAAGGTGTAATCGCAAGTATTAGAACTCTGGAGTCAAGATGCAGGTTGAAATCTCAAATTGGCCTCAGTTTGCTCATAGGTCTCCGCTCACTCATTCACAATCAATGTAAAGATCAAATGACCTGAAGATATCTGCACTATATTCACAATCAATGTAAAGATCAAATGACCTGAAGATATCTGCACTATCTGAGGTCTTACCAAAAACTCAGGATGAAAAACAAAATCAGAATGGTCCTATGAACTATCAAAAAATTTAATTAAGGTGCATATAAATATACAGAGGGAATATACTAACATTAGGATGGAAAAATTTAGCAGACACTGCCTTAATGAAATGAGCAAAGCTAATATTACTAATAAAGACTCCGCTAGAATTTAGGTGCCTCCTGGTATGATACACTATCAAGGACACATCACTTCAGTGTCATTCTGCCAAAAGTGCATAGCTTGAATCTATGAGAAAACATCAGACAAACTGAAACTCAAATTGAGAAACATTCCACAAAATTGATCAGATCACCTACTCTAAAAAAAAAAAAAAAAAAAAAAAAAGACAAAGTCACAAAAGATAAAGACCAAGGGAGGACGGCACCTATGGCTCAAAGACCAAGGGAGGACGGCACCTATGGCTCAAGAAGTAGGGTGCCAGACCCATATACAGGAGGTGGCGGGTTCAGCCCCAGCCAAAAACTGCAAGAAAAAAAAAAAAAAAAGACTGAGGGAATAGTTAGAAACTAATGATAAATGCCAACTAAATGCATTCTAGACCAGAGGAAAAAAGGCTTTTTTTTTCCATAGGGAAATTGGTGAAATGTGAAAGTCAGCCTGTTGATTAGATAACTGTACTGCATCAATATTAATTTCCTCCTTGTCCTCTGGGAAGCCAAGGTAGGTGGATGGCTTAAGCTCAGGAGTTTCAGACTAGTCTAAGTAAGAGTGAGACCCTGTCTCTACCAAACACAGACAAAATTAGCTGGGCCTTCTAGCACATGCCTGTAGTCTCCCCTACTTGAGAGGCTGAGGCAGGAGGACTGCTGGAACTCAGGAGTTTGAGGTTGCTGTGGGGTAGGCTGATGCCAGGGCACACTAGCCTGGGGCAACAGAGTGACATTCTTCTCAAAAAACAAACAAAAAAACCCTAAATAAATTAAATAAATAAATAAAAATGATCCAGTTATTTTTTTAAATTAGATTTCCCTCATATACATAAAGATATATTTCACACAAACTAAGAATTCAGATGTGAAAGGCAAAAAAATTAAACAAAAATACTTGGTAATGGCTGAGTAGATCCTATTAGATCAACTCTGCTAGAGAAAAAACTATAAACTCCAGACTACTGCCAGAAGAAACTGGTGAGAGACCAAAAGCAAGCAGATGCTAGAAGAAAGTCAATACATGGAAGGGAAAGGTATTGAGCAATATTCTACTTTTATGGCTTTTAGTCTGAGGGCAGGCCCCAAGGCAGGAAACTGGTGAGAAACTCCATTTTACTGGCTTGAAGAACCAGAGAAGTTCATCTAATTTAAAACTTCTGTTTGTCCAAAGGTACTATTAAAAGGAACTGGAAAGCCAGGTGCTAGGAAAAAACATTCATAAGATACAAATCTAACAATATATATGAAGAATTCCTACAAATCAGTAGTAGAAGAGCAAGCAATCACCATTTTTAAATATGCAAAATGTTGAAAGAGTTCTTCACAAAAGAAGACATTATCAATCACAAAGTATAGGAAATGGCATTCAACATACATTAGAAAATGCAAATTAAACCAGAAAATACTATTTGACACTAATTAGAAGGGTGAATATGAAAGACCAAAACATTGGTGAGAATGCAGAACTGAAACTCTCACTTGTTGCTGGTGGCCATGTAAAATTATACAACCACATTGGAAGAATCTGGTAATTTCTTATAGAGTCAAAATGCATCCACCATGACCCAGCAATTCTAACGATTCAGCTAAGAGAAGCTATGTATTTCCGCAAGTCTTTTTGTTGTTGTTGCAGTTTGGCCGGCCGGGTTTGAACCCCCCACCCTTGGTATATGGGGCAGGCGCCCTACTCACTGAGCCATAGGCGCTGCCCTCCACAAAAGTCTTGTACAATAATGTGCAGAGCAATCTTATAAATTTATAACAGTCAAAACCAAAAAACAATCCAAATTCCATCAAAAGGAGAAAGATAAACAAATTGTGACTTATTTACACAATGGAATACCATTTCAGCGATAAAAAGGGATCAGTTCTGATGTATGCAACATGAACAAATCTCAAAACCACTATGTTGAATAAATAAAGCTAAACACATCTACAATATAGTCTACTAACTAATCCATGTTTACAACATTCAGGGTGATGCTGGGCAGAGAACTAGGAAATGACTGAAAAAGGACACAAGGAAATTTTCCAGAAAGATGAAAATGTTCTATATCCGACTTGGATAATGGTTATATGATGTATATGCTTGTTGAAACTTGCTGAACTGTACTCTTAAGATCTGTACAACTGGGTGGCATGCATAGCTCAGTGGGTAAGGCGCTGGCCCCATACAGAGGCTGGTGGGTTCTAGCCCAGCCTGGGCCTGCTAAACAACAATGACAACTACAACCAAAAAATAGCCAGGTGTTGTGGCAAGCGCCTGTAGTTCCAGCTACTTGGGAGGCTGAGGCAAGAGAATCACTTAAGCTCAAGAGTTGGACGTTGCTGTGAGCTGTGACACTACAGCACCCTACTGAGGGCAACATAGTGAGACTCTGTCTCAAAAAAAAAAAAAGAAAGATCTGTATAACTGGCCAGGCATGGTGGGTCACACCTATAATCCTAGCTAGGACTCTCGGAAGCTGAGGCGGGTGGATGGCTCGAACTCAGGAGTTTGAGACCAGCCTGAGTAAGACTCAGACCTTGTCTCTACTAAAAATGAAAAACTGAAGCAAGAGGATCACTTGAGCCCAACAGTTTCAGGTTGTATGAGCTACAATGTCATAGCACTCTACTGAGGGTGAAAAGGTGAGACTGTCTCAAAAGCAAAAAAAAAAAAAAAAAGATCTGTACAAATTATTGTATTTGAATTATTCCTCCAAAGAAAAGAGATAAAATAGTGACTGATGTGGGAGAAGCTTTTAATATTAATATCCTTTTCTACTCCAGTTCCAGACTACAGAGTGTAAAAGCTGGGGGCCAACTTTACTTCTCAAAAGCTGATTTCAGCCATCTGAAAATGCCTAATTATAAAATGGTTCATTTAATATATATGATGAAACGTGGCTGGTAGTAATTACTTCTTGTTCATACCAAGTGAGTCAAACCAGAACTAGCTTTTATTTTTTCATTTTACAGTTGTGTGATGGAGTAGAAAGAGCATTAAATTGGCAACTATTTCTTTCTTTTTTTTTTTCTTTTGAGACAGAGTCTCACTATGTTGCCTTCAGTAGAGTGCCGTGATGTCACAGCTCACAGCAACTTCCAGCTCTTGGCTTAGGTGATTCTCTTGCCTCAGCCTCCCGAATAGTTGGGACTACAGGTGCCCATCACAATGCCTGGCTATTTTTTTGTTGTAGTTGTTGTTGTTTAGCAGGCCCAGGCTGGGTTCAAACTGGCCAGCCCTGGTGTATTTGGCCAGTACCCTAACCACTGAACAACAGGTGCTGAGCCCTGGCAACTGGTTTTCTAGTGCTGGTTCCAGCATTTAAAAGCTTTTGTGGGTGGTGCCTGTGGCTCAAAGGAGTAGGGCGCTGGCCCCATATGCCGGTGATGGTGGGTTCAAACCCAGCCTTGGCCAAAAACTATAAAAGCTTTTGTGATTTTTCTTTCTTTTTTTTTTTTTTGCAGTTTTTGGCCAGGGCTAGGTTTGAACCTGCTACCTCTGGCATATGTGGCTGGCGCCCTACTCCTTTTGAGCCATAGGTGCCGCCCAGCTTTTGTGATTTTTGATGGATCAATATAATTCCAAAAGTTTTAAGTTCCAGGGTAAAAAGGGAGATAAGAGGCTGGTCTGATGGTAGTGGGTTATCAGAGCTTATTAACATTAGTGTCACTAAAGTTGGTATTCAACTCTCCTCTGCTAAATTTGACTGGCTTAAAAAAAAAAAAGGGCAGCGCCTGTGGCTCAGGAGGTAGGGCGCCAACCCCATATACCAAGCGTGGGGGCCCAGCCCCAGCCAAACTGCAACAAAAAATAGCTGGGTGTTGTGGCGGGCGCCTGTAGTCCCAGCTACTTGGGAGGCTGAGCCAAGAGAATCACCTAAGCCCAAGAGCTGGAGGTTGCTGTGAGTTGTGACACCACAGCACTCTAGTTGAGGGAGACAAGGTGAGACTCTGTCTCTAATAAAAAAAAAAAATAAAAGTAACTGAAGATCAAAGGAAAACATATATATGCAAGAAAACACTCTAAAAACTGTAATGGGGATGTATTCTTTAATATGGCAGTGGAAACAGATACTTTAACTAAATAGTCTACTGAAATTTTTTTTTCTTTTTTTTTCTTTAAGCCAGAGTCTCACTTTGTCACCCCTGGTAGAGTGCTGCAGCATCATAGCTCACAGCAACCTCAAACTCTTGGGCACAAGCAATTCTCTTGCCTTAGCCTCCCAAGTAGCTGGGACTATATAGACACCCACCACAATGCCTGGCTATTTTTAGAAAAAGGTGTCACTCTGGCTCAGGCTGGTCTCAAACCTGTGAGCTCAGGCAATCCACCCGCCTCAGCCTCCCAGAGTACTAGGATTACAGGCATGAGCTACCACGCCTGGCCTGCCTGCTTGAATATTTTTATTGACTATTGAACATATGAATACATACCGTCCATTTCATCTCTGGGCAAGCAAGTGGAATAAATCTTCCATCAAACATATGAGAAAATGGCCCATGACCTTAAAAACAAAAACAGCCTTAGAATGAGAAAAATGTTTACAGATGGGCAAAAATCGAATACTTTAAAGTTTTAGTTTAACTTGAATATCAACGGAAATAAATAAACTATAAATATGTCACAAAGTAACCTTTAGAAATTTACTTGCTGGGCTTGACTCATGGACTATGTCCTTTGCTAGAATTTTTCTCTTCTTTGTAGTTATAGTGACTGAATATACAGCACAAAAAAGGAGATCATAGCGTGATTCTTCAAAAGTTCTTTTTGTTAATTGAGGCAATCATTCACACTGCTCCCTTTGCATATCTGCTTTGGGACAATTAAATAATACAGGACTAGGGCGGCACCTGGAGGTCAAGGAGTAGGGTGCCGGCCCCATATACCAGAGGTGGCAGGTTCAAACACAGCGCTGGCCAAAAACTGCAACAAAAAAAAAGGGGGGGGAGGGGGGCCAGGCACAGTGGGTCATGCCTGTAATCCTAGAACTCTGGGAGACTGAGGAAGGAGAATTGCTTGAGCTCAAGAATTTGAGACCATCTTGAGCAAGAGCAAGACCCCATCTCTATTAAAAAATAGAAAAATTAACTAGCCATCATGGCAGGCTCTTATAGTCCCAGCTACTTGGGAGGCTGAGGCAGGAGGATCACTTAAACCAAGGAGTTTGAGGTTGCTGTGAGCTAGGCTGATGACATGGCACATTCTACCTAGGGCAACAGAATAAGACACTGTCTCAATAAAATAAAATAAAATAAAATCATGGAGGGACAAATCCTTCCATTGCATTTTCTAAAACAAGAAAATAAGGGCTAGACCCTATAGGAAATTAAACTCTCCATACAGGGATCTCTAGTCTCCAGAGTTTACATAAATCTGATAAAGGGACAGGGTTTTATTTTTGTTTGTTTTTTAAAGAGATAGGGTCTCACTATAGTGCCCAGGCTGGAATACAGTAGCTATTTATAGGTATGATTGTTGCACACTACAATGCTGAACTCCTGGGCTCAAGTGACTCTCCTGTTCAGTAGCTGGCACTTCAGGCACGCACCACAACACTTCACTTGATAGACAGACCTTAAAAGGAATGTTAATGCTAAAAATTTTTGAAATCTTCAGAAGGAATTCTTTTTTTTTTTTTTTTTATTAAAAGAGCAGTTTTAAGATAACACACTGGCATTCAGAAAGAAAATGCTAGAACTTGATTTGACTACTCTCAACCTTTAAAACATCTATCGTAGGCTCGGAGCCAGTATCACAGCGGTTATGTGCCAGTCACATACACCAACGGTGGTGGGTTCGAACCCATCCCAAGCCATCTAAACAACAATGACAACTGCAACCATAGTTGGGTGTTGTGGCAGGCGCTTGTAGTCCCAGAGACTTGGGAGGCTGAGGCAAGAGAATCACTTAAGTCCAAACCCAAGAGTCTGAGTTTGCTGTAAGATGTGATGCCACAGCACTCTACCAAGGGCAATATATTAAGACTCTGTCTCAAAACAAACAAACAAACAAACCTATCTTAATACTTACCTTAATATGTATCTTAATAATATCTTAATATGTATAATGTACATATTATATTTTATAATAAATATACACATATTGGGGCTTTATTTTTAATGGTGACATGGGCAATCAAAAGTAAAGATTACTAGTTTCTTTCTTTCTTTCTTTTTTTTGAGACACAGCCTCAAGCTGTCGCCCTGGGTAGAGTGCTGTGACATCATAGCTCACAGCAACCTCCAACTCCTGGGCTTAAGCGATTCTCTTGCCTCGGCCTCCCAAGTAGCTGGGACTAGAGGCGCCCACCACAATGCCCGACTACTTTTTCGTTATAGTTGTCATTGTTGTCTGGCAGG
The DNA here is from genome assembly GCA_963574355.1 of Loris lydekkerianus. Taxonomy (NCBI): domain Eukaryota; kingdom Metazoa; phylum Chordata; class Mammalia; order Primates; family Lorisidae; genus Loris; species Loris lydekkerianus. The sequence continues at coordinate 7,376 of CAUYPK010144716.1, forward strand.
CCCAGGTTGGATTCGAACCACCAGCTCTGGTGTATGTGGCTGGCACCTTAGCCACTTGAGCTAGGCACCGAACCAGATTACTAGTTTCTTATTCTGAAGTGATTTTATAGTTCCATGCATTTTTTTTTCCTCTTAAAACTTAGAATTACTCTGTTGCTGGGCTAGACTGCAGTAGAAATCCTGGGCTCAAACTCCTGGGCTCCAAGTGATCTCTTGATTCAGCCACCCAAGTAGCTGGGAGTACAGGTGCCTGGCACAATGCCCGGCTTACTTTTCTACTTTTTTTTCATAGAGGGGGGAGTCGCACTCTTGCTCAGGCTGGTCTTCAACTCCTGACCTTAAGCAATCCTTCTGCCTTGGCCTCCCAAACAGTTTCACAACATTTACTAATGAAAATTGTACAACTCTGACATTGTCAGAATTTCCTTATAAGTATTACTTGGCTAGAGCCGAAGTCCACCTGGACCAGCCCTGGTTTACTTTGTATGTCACAGTCTGTACATAAAGGCTCCTTATTATAGTGCTTAGACTCCTGGGGACCTGCAAAGGTTTCCTGATAATTCTCAAAATAACAAGAATTTGTTAATTTATCATCTAGGAGGTTCAACAGGTTCTATTAAAATATCTGGGGGGGCTCGGTGCCTGTAGCTCAGTGGTTAGGGCACAGGCCACATACACCAATAAATAAATAAATAAATAAATAATTTTTTCAGTGATAAGATAGGATTTTTATTAGACGTTAGGAAGGAATAAAGAAGAAGTGGTTGGTCTGTTTTTTTTTTTTTTGTTTTTTTTTAAAGAGACAGGGTCTGCTCTGCTGCCCAGGCTGTAGCACAGTGGCGTGATCAGAGCTCACTATAGTCTCAAACTGCTGGGCTCAACCAATCTTTCTGCCTCAGCCTCCCCAGTAGCCAGGACTACAAGTGCCTGCCACCACACCTCAATAATATTTTTTATTGTTTTTCCCAGGTTTGTCTCAATCTCTAGGGTTGAAGTGATCTTCCCACCTTAGCCAAAGTGCTGAGATTACAGGCATAAACCACTGCCCCATGCCTGATTTTTAAATTTCAGAGAGAAGCAATATATGTCATGGTTTTACATAACCTGGCTCTTTATACAGCTTACCAAGATCATGACAAAGCCCAGCAATCTGGACACAGAGGATATCTCGCTCAGTTATCTGCAGCTCTGGTTGTTTCTCACACAGTGCACGAACTAGGCATCCTGCTAGGTAGCCAACCCTGCAGAGCAAAACACAAAATGTCACACTTCCATCTGAAAGATAAGTGGTATTTCTGATCCTTAAGAACTTCAGTATTTTTTCTCAAATGTTCTAATATTTCTAGGGCAATTTTACAAAACAGTCTATTTCAGAACTAGACAGTCACATCCAAACAGAAACCCAGAAGCAGGAACTTGGCTCAACATCATCAATAATTAGGGAAATGTAAATCAAAAGCACAATGCAATAGCACTTCACACCCATTAGGATGATTATTATCATAAAACAAACACTGACCTCCCCTCCAGAAAATAACAAGCATTGACCAGGATGTGGAGAAACTGGAACCCTTGTACACTGCTAGTAGGAATGAATAATGGGGCAGCTGCTATGAAAAACAGTATAATGGTTCCACAGAAAATTAAAAATGAAAGTATCATAATGATCTAGCCATTCCACTTCTGGGTATATACCCAATATTCTGAAAGTAGGATTCTGAAGAGATATTTGCATATTTATGTTCACAGCAATGCTATTCACAGCAGCCAAAAGATGAAAGCAACCTAAGTATTCACCAACAAATTAAACAAAATGTGATACATACATACAATAAAATATTATTTAGCCTTAAAAAGGAAAGAAATTTGGACACATGTTACACCCTATATGAACCTAGATGACATTATGCTAAGTGAAATAAGCTAATAAAAAAAAAAAAAAAAAGACTACGATTTCACTATGTGAGGTACTCAGAGTAGTCAAATTCACAGAAACAGAAAGTGGAATGGTAGTTCCAAGGGACTGGGGGGAGGAGAAAATGGAGAGTTGATGCTTAATAGGTATATATAACTTCAGTTTTACAAAATATAAATGATTCTGGCCTGTGGCTGCACAACAATGTGAATGTATTTAACACTACTTAACTGTACACTTACAAATAGTTAAGATGGTAAATATTACGTTCTGTGTTATCTACCACTATTTTTAAAAAGCCAAGAATCTCTGGCTTTGTCATGTTTACTACACAGATAAAGTATGGAACAAACGTAAAATGTACTTTTAGCACTTCCTTCTGAGACTAATTCCTAAATGCTGTGGTCCCTAATCCCAGTAAACTAGTGAAGCTTTATCTGTATTTCCTAGGGCCACCCAGGCTGCCCATTACTTGCTCACGTCATCCTCTGAGCTCCGCCTCCTGTCAAAACCCACTCTCTCTTCCCTCCACCCTGGAAAAACTGTCGTCCATGAAACCACCTTCCTGGTGCCAAAAAGGTTGGGATCACTGCCCAAATGAGTATATCTTTCTTTTCCCCTAAATTCTAAGCTCTGTGAAGGTAACTACAGACAACTGCTATCTTGTTCACAGTTTGGTAGAGCCTTAAATTAATATTTTTGATAAATGAGTGAACATTTGAGTATAGATCCATGTGTTTTGTCTAATTAAAAATGCTTTTAGGCTGGGCGTTGTGGCTCACACCTGTAATCCTAGCACTCTGGAAGGCCAGTGCAGGTGGATTGATTGAGCTCAGGAGTTCGAGACCAGCCTGAGCAAGAGCTAATCTCTAAAAATAGCCAGGTGTGATGGTGAGTGCCTGTAGTCCCAAACTACTCTGCAGGCTGAAGCAAGAGGATAGCTTGAGCCCAAGAGTTTGAGGTTGCTGTTGATCTATTATGCCACAATACTCTACTGACGGTGACAAAGAGAGAATCTGTGTCAAAAAAAAAAAAAAATGCTTTTAAGTAAACAAAAAAAAGTAATACACTATGACTACTTCACGAAAATCTAAAAAACTGTCTAATTAGTTCTTCCCTGTCCATGTCCTCTGGGCTCCTCATTTTATAACAGAAAAGCAGACCAAAGTCTCAGCTGGGTTTTATTTTAACAGAGGCACCACTTTCTCTAAGATTATAAATACTCCTGACTTACATAGGTTTCACAAGACAATTCTTTGAAAGACTAGAGACCATAGGAAAACTAAATGATCAAATTTACACAGTCAGTTATATTGGTAACTAACCCTAATAACCTTTAAATAACATTTAAACACAGATACCTATTCAATTGACATGCTGTACACACCTTCATTATCTTTTCAGCAAAGGTCTGAGGTGGTTTATAAGTATACATAAATAATATGTAGCAAGGTAAATCAAAAATCTTTATTTTCTCATCAATAAAATAAGGAAATTACCATCATTGTAAAATTATTCTCTAAAAGATTAAGACAAGATGTAAAGGAATCACTGCTTCATTTATGATTAAAATTTTTAAAAAGATTAAGACAATTATTTCACGAGACAGAAGAGGTACTTAATAATCAGGTGCAGGTTCCCCACCCTGATCCCTCCTTACCCAAGACTATGCTCAAATCGATTGTGTGAAGCTCCTGGAAAAACATAGTAACCGCCTCCCAGCTGTTTAATGTATCGAAGCCGCTGAAATTGAGGTGTATCAATGATTCGGATAAGGAGAGGGTGGAGCTCAATGTGGCCATGGATAGGATCATTAATTACCTAGAAAATTACATTTAAATTAATATGTACTTATATTAATAAGTAACTCCATCAAAAACTTTTATGTAGCCATTCCTAATTATAGTGCAAAGTCAGAGGTATTTAACTATTAAAGTAAGAATACTACTAAGGGAAATTACAATAAATTAATATCATTACCTTGTTTCAGTATCACTACCAGAAAGATCATGTATATTGGATTGGGTATATATTACTTCTTAATGAATTTTAACAAAAAGATAAGAATTTCAATCTTTTTATTATGAATATGACTTAAACAGTTTTTAATAAGTTAGTCTTGCATTCAAGTTAAATACACTCATTTAAAATATTCATTTTGACTTAAACACTTTCATTCAGATCATTGCGTCTAAATATTTTTCTAAATGTATCTGAATAGTACCCATCATCAAAATTGAAAGGAAGGGAGAGAGGAAAAGAAATTCTTCTGTCATATAGATAAGAAACACATATGGGCTCAGCGGCTGGGGCGCCAGCCATGTACACCAGAGCTAGTGGGTTTGAACCCAGCCTGGGCCTGCCAAACAACAATGACAACTACAACCAAAAAAATAGGCGGGCGTTGTGGTGGGTGCCTGTAGTCCCAGCTACTTGGGAGGCTGAGGTGAGAGAATCGCTTAAGCCCAAGAGTTTGAGGTTGCTGTGAGCTATAGCACCACAGTACTCTACCCAGGACGACAGCTTGAGACTCTGTCTCAAAGAAACCAAAAAACCAAAAAAAAAAACCTGTCTTTTAAAAACAAGGCTATAGAATTTTTAAAAAATCTGATAAATTGTCTAATGCATGATATTCAAATTGCTCTATGAAATTTTTAAAAAGTCATGCCCCGGACCAGCTAAACAATGACAATTGCAACAAAAAAACACCCAGTGTTGTGGCACCTGTAGTCCCAGCTACTTGGGAGACTGAGGCGAGAGAATCGCCTACGCCCAAGAGTTTGAGGTTGCTGTGAGCTATGACACCACAGCACTCTACCCAGGACAACAGCTTGAAACTTTGTCCAAAAAAAACCCCAAAAAACAAAAGACCCCATCTTTTAAAGAGAAGATTATAGAATTAAAAAAATCTGATAAATTGTATAATGTATGATATTCAAATTGCTCTATGAAATTTTTAAAAAGTCATGGCCCGGGCCAGCTAAACAACAAACAATGACAACTCAACAAAAAACAGCTGGTGTTGTGGCAGGCGCCTGTACTCCCAGCTACTTGGGAGGCTGAGGCAAGAGAATTGTCTACGCCTAAGAGTTTAAGGTTGTTGTGAGCTGTGATGCAACTGTACTCTATTGAGGGTAACAGATTGAGACTTTGCCTCAAAAAATAAAAATTAAAAAAAAAAAAGCATATGGCATTCTAGGTGAAGGATCATTGTCTATCTAGTTGCTGCTATATTCTCAGAACTTGCCACACATCACCTTGCCTGGCACTTAGCAGGAACTCAAAACATGTTTTGAACAACTACAGGTGAATTGCTATTACAAAGTAATGTATGTTAATAAGGCAGGGTGCAGTGGCTCACGCCTGTAATTCCAGCACTTTGGGAGGTGGAGGCAGGTAGATCACTTGAGTTCAAGAGTTTGAAATCAGCTTAAGCAAGAGTGAGACCCCATCTCTAAAAATAGCCGGGTGTTGTGGCAGGTGCCTATAGTCCCCCTCTACTCCAGCTACTTGGAAGGTTGAGGCAAGAGGATCAACTGAGCCCAAGAGTTTGAGGTTGCTGTGAGCTATGATGCCAGAGCACTCTACTTGGGGCAAGAAAGTGAGACTCTGTCTCACTAAAAAAAAAAAAAAAAAAAGTATGTTAACATAGGCTGTTTAAAGTGTACCATGTCAATACCTAGAACTATGTAAAGAATTAATTACAGAAGCTCAATGCCATAAAGAAGCTTAAAGGGGTCATCTGGCCCAACATTTGAATATATTAGTAATAAGAAATTCATTCTCTTAAAAATATAGTCACAGGAGTCCCTGTAACTCAGTGGTTGGGGTGCTGGCCACATGCACCGGGGCTGGTGGGTCCAAGCCTAGCTGGGGCCTGCTAAACAACAATGACAACAAAAAAAAAATAGCCGAGTGTTGTGGCAGACGCCTGTAGTCCCAGCTACTTGGGAGGCTGAGGCAAGAGAATTACTTAAGCCCAGGAGTTTGAGGTTGCTGTGGCCCTATGGCACTCTACCAAGGGCAATATAGTGAGACTGTCTCAATTAAAAAAAAAAAAAAAAAAGCTATTGCTATAGTAGCAGATGATAGCTCCATGCTTGTTATTGCCCCTGAAGATCTTCCAATGGGACAAGATGTAGAGGTGGAAGACAGTGATATCAACCATCCTAACACTGCGTAGGCCCAGGACAAAATGTACCTTCGTATTTTAGGTTTTTTGTTTGTCTGATTTTTTATTTTCTATTTTTTTAACTTTATTCAAATGAATATGAGGATACAATAGTTAGGTTACATTGTTCTCACTTCCAGGTAAAGCTCCATTTGCAGAGGAGCCCCTCACCCAAGGAACCTGTTATATACCCTCACAATGTGCACATTAGGTGATTTCCCGCCACCTGCCCTCCCTCCTTCTGCCATATGTCCTTTCCCTTTCCCCCTCCCACTTCTCTCTACCTGTGAACTGGACTATAATAGTGATTTATTGGACGGCGCCTGTGGCTCAGTGAGTAGGGCACTGGCCCCATATGCAGAGGGTGTGGGTTCAAAACCGGCCCCAGACAAACTGCAACAAAAAATAGCTGAGGGTGGTGCCTGTGGCTCAACAGAGTAGGGCACCAGCCCCATATGCTGGAAGTGGCGGGTTCAAATTCAGCCCTGGCCAAACACTGCAAAAAAACAAACAAAAGCTGGGTGTTGTGGCAGGCACCTGTAGTCCCAGCTACTTGGGAGGCTGAGGCAGGAGAATCTAAGCCCAAGTGCTGGAGGTTATTGTGAGCTGTGATGCCACGGCAACCTACCCAGGGTGACAAAGTGAGACTCTATCTCTAAAAAAAAAAAATAATAATAATAATGATTTATTGGTCTTAGGAACATGTAATTGTTTATATATTAATTTCATATTAGTATGGAGTACACTGTATATTTATCTTTCCATTCTTGCAATACTTTACTAAGAAGAATGTATTTCAGCTCCATCCAGGTAAATGTAAAAGATGTGAAGTCTCCATCTTTTTTTTTTTTTTTAAGAGACAGAGTTTCACTATGCCTCCCTCAGTAGAGTGTTGTGGAATCATAGCTCACAGCAACCTTCAACTCCTGGGTTTTGGCGATTCTCCTGCCTCAGCCACCTGAGCAGCTGGGACTACAGGCACCCGCCACAACGCCCAGCTACTTTTTGTTGCAGTTTGGCCGGGGCTGGTTTGAACTTGCTAACCTTGGTATATGGGGCCAGTACCCTACCCACTGAGCCACAGGCACCACCCAAAGTCTCCATCTTTTTAATGGCTGCATAATACTCCATGGTATACATATACCACATTTTGTTCACCTATACTTTTTTTTTTTTTTTAAGAGACAGAGTCTCACTTTATTGTCCTCAGTAGAGTGCTATAGCTCACAGCAACCTCCAACTCCTGGGCTTAAGTGATTCTCTTGCCTCAGCCTCCTGAGTAGCTGCGACTACAGGTGCCTGCCACAACACCCAGCTATTTTTGTTGTTGTTGTTGCAGTTTGGCCAGGACTGGGTTTGAACCCTCCACCCTCAGTATATGGGGCCAGCGCCCTACTCACTGAGCCATAGGCACCACCCCTGTTTATCCATTCATGCGTTGATGGGCACTTAGGTTGCTTCCACGACTTAGCAATTATGATTTGAGCCACACTAAACATTCTAGTGCAAATGTCTTTGTGGTAAAATGATTTATATTCCTGTGGATAGATACCTAGTAATGGGTTTGCAAGGTCAAATGGAAGGTCTACATTTAGGTCTTTGAGGATTCTCCATACTTCTCTCCAAAAGGGCTAAATTAGCTTGCAATCCCACCAGCAGTGTAAAAGTGTTCACTTTTCTCCACTGTTTGTTTTTTTATACAGTCTCACTCTATAGCCTTTGGTAGAGTGCTGTGGCATTATAGCTCAAGCAACCTCAAAGTCCTGGGTTCAAGTGACCCTCTTGCCTCAGCCTCTCAAGGGACTATCGGTGCCTGCCACAATGCCTGCTAGTTTTTCTACTCTTAGTAGGATCAGGATCTTGCTCTTGTTTAGGCTGGTCTTGAACTCCTGAGCTCAAGAGATGCACCTGCCTCGGCCTCCCAGAGTGCTAGAATTACAGGCATGAGCCACCTTTCCCAGCTTTCACAAACACTTACCACTCACTGACACACCCAAAGTAACTTCCAGTCCTGTAAGCTCCATTCGTGAGAAGTGTTTTCTAGATAGATGTACCACCTTTACTTTTTTAACATTTTTATATCTTTTTCATATTTAGATATACAAATACCATTGTGTTACAATTGCCTACAGTGTTCAGTACAGTAACATGCTTTAAAGGATTATAGTCCAGCAGCAATAGGCTATGCCATCTAGCCTAGGTGTGTGGCAGACCATACCATTTAGGTTGTTCTTTCCATGTTCCCAGAATGATGAAATCTGGGAATGATGAATTCATCTAACAATGTATTTCTCAGAACCATTCTTTTGTTAAGTGACAGTTAACTGTAGTTCAATTTAACTTGGATACTGAGAGCTTGAGTCAAGTAATGACCAGAATTCACAATTCACATATTCATTTGTTAAATGATATGTCTGCATGTTGACAAAGATATAAAACTAATGTTTAATGATTACTAATTTTTTTCATCCTGCTCTATAAAACTAATTTATGATTACTACCAACTATATCAAGTCTAGCCTTTAGTATATGTACATACCAGGAGTTATGTTAAAGTATCTCAGGAATAGGAGGAACCATGAATGCCATAATTCACCCTAGTGAATATTCTTATAAGTCATGACAAAATCTCATGATTTAAAATTTTTTTTGTTTTGTTTTTTGAGACAGAGTCTCACTACATTGCCCTTGGTAGAGTGCTGTAGTGTCATAGCTCATGGTGACCTCAAACTCCTGGGCTCAAGTGATTCTCTTCCTCAGCCTCCCAAGTAGCTGGGACTACAGGCACCCACCACAACGCTCGACTATTTTTTGTTACAGTTGTTATTGTTGGTCAGCTGGCCCAGGCTGGATTAGAACCCACCAACTTCGCTGTTTTGTGGCTGGTGCCGTAACCACTGTGCTACAGACACCAAACCGATTTTTAAATATTTGACAGTCAAATATTGGCCTACTCCTTCCCCCTTACATAAGATTATAGTAACGACCACAAACAAACGAGAATCTATCTCATTATTAAAGATTATCAAAGAAAACTTCTAACATATACTTTTAAACCATTTAATGGGTGCGTGAGGCCCTGGAGCGCGGGCGGCGCGCAGGCAGCTGAGTTGCTCCCTTGGCCGGAGTTTCCCTCGCCCTTAACTTTGCGCTCCCGCCTCAGGTCAGGTGTCTGGTCCCTTCAGAAACATGGCGGAATATTCCTA
>CAUYPK010144717.1:0-18546 GCA_963574355.1 Loris lydekkerianus
ACACTAGTTTCACAGACTGGTTGACACATTTATATCACACTGGTTAACATAGCCTTCCTGGCAATTTCACAGTTATTGTGTTGAGACATTTACATTCTACATTTACTAAGTTTCACATATTCCATTGTAAGATGCACCACAAATGTATTCTGACCAATCCCCAACTGCAAGTGGGTTATTTACACTACAATGTCAAAATAAAATGAGGAAGTATAAAAGGGCCATGTAAGAAATGTAGGAGTCAGTCAGCCCAACATGCTGCCAAATAGATCAGGATTCTAGAGTAACACTATATAGTAAAGTTCAACTCCCACCTGGAAAGTGATGTCAAGGGCAGTGGGAGACATAGGGGATATAAGAGAGAGAAGATAGAAAGGTTAGTTGGCAGGGTGAGGCATGGGGACAGAGTCGGTTTTTCACCAGGGGCTGAGAAATTCTCAGTGGCACACCCTTGGTGAAAATTGTCTCTTGTGACCTAACCACAACCAGTGGCCATAGCCTGGGTTAAAACAAATTATACGTTGACTCATTGACAAACAACAAGAAAACAGAGATGTTGACACCCAAACAAACCACTGGAAATGGCAAACACAAATTTGACAAACAACTCACACACACCAGTGCTGACATAAACTTAAATCAACTTTAACACACCACATTGAACTGAGTCTCTGTGCAGACTCTGACTTACTTTTACCATGGACTCACCCTCTGTGAGCCCAAAGAAGAAAACATGACATCCCAGGGACTTACCCTCTGTGAGGTCAAAAGAGAAAACTTAACAGACCAGGGAATAACCCTCTGTGAGCCCAAAGAAGAAAAGCTGACAGACCAGGGACCTGCCACAGCATCCTGTGGGAGGGGTGACTCCATGCAGTTTTGTCTGCTGTAATCTAGCTTGAGTCACATTTTTGAACAAAATCTCAACTGCTGTGTGAGCCTCAACTTTTGTGTGTGCCAGAAATCTCAACCCTTGATACAATCAATAAGGCACAAATGGGAGATCACTTCTCTGACTGTGGATGAAGAGCTAAGAACTCTTCTAGTTTAAACACTTGAGGGACACCAGTTGAAGTGAGTAGAAAATGCCACTTAGTATCTTTAACCAAAAGCCTAGAATCCAGTACATTACAGAATGAAGTCACTACATGGTCACCATGGATGACATCTTGATGGGTGTTGCCCTGAGTTACCATGTTTATGCTTAACCTTGTTCCTGCTAAGCATGGGTAGTGGCTATCCTTGTTTGTCTTTGGGTCAAACTGTTACAAAAGAGTGGCTGTCCAGGTTTGTCCTTGGGTTCAAACTACTACAAAGTAATGGAGTTCTTTTCTGCACTCTAAATTCCTGCTTCCTAAAGTTTGTATCTGTGGCCAAGTGAGTGCAAGAATCCTTACTTTTTTTTTTTTCAAGTCATAGATTTGTAAGCAAGTGGAAGAGTGTGATATATACCTTCCCGGAGATGATACAGACCAAGAATCTGAGCCCAAAAATTGGACAGTGATTTCACAGACATGACAGTTATGTCACAAAATTCTCACTTGTACTTTCTGTGATGTTTTATTCTTTCTCTGGAGTAGGCTTGTTTAGGGTGGTAGGGGTCTTTGTGAAGGTCCTCTCTTGAAATCTGGTTAATTAATGTGTCCAGTAGTGTACTAAATACCTGCAGTTATATATAAGGATCATGGGAACATCAGCCTCTCTGAAAAGTTCCAACATTCCTGATGTCCATGCCAGGTGTGTCCACAATTTTGGCTTCTTGGCTACATAGAACATAGAAGAGATTTGTTGGGCCACACATTCAATACAAAATCAGTAATGTAACCTAATTAGCAAAATAGACATCTGTGCATACTTGTGGTGATATCTGCCACCACAGGTATTCAAAACAGTCCAGATGTAATCCCTGTGTCACTGGGATCTGAGAATTGGACACTCCTCAAAGCTCCTGATTGGGTCATTTCTTAACTAGAGTTCAATGACTTTTGCCACACATGACTACAATATTTGGATGCTCTGGGAGGCCAAGATGGGTTGATCCTCTGAGCTCACATGTTGGAGACAAGCAAGACACCATTAGCCCCGATATCCCACCCAGTTTCTACTGAAATAGAAAACGTAGTCAAGTTTTGTGTCCCTTGCCTTTAGTTCCACCTACTCCAGAGAATATGTTCCAGCTCCATCCAAATAAACATGAAAGAGGAAACATCTCCATTTTTTTTAAGGCTGCATAATATTTTATGGTGTACATATACTGCAATTTATTAATCCATTCATGGATCAATGAGCACTTGAGTTTCTTCCATGACTTAGAAATTATAAACTGGGCTTCCATATACATTCTGGTGCAAATATATTTGGTATAACGTGACTTTTGGTCTGCTGTATATACCTAATCGAGTGTTTGAATGATTGAATGGCAGGTCTATTTTTAGATCCCTATATGATCTCCAACTACCTTTTCTAAAGGAACGTATTAGTTTGCATTCCCACCAGCAGTGCATAAATGTTCCCTTTTTTTCCACATTCATGCCAACTTCTATGGTTTGGGGGTTCTCTGATGTGGACTAATTTACTAGAGTTATATGATACCTCAAAGTGGTTTTGATTAGCATTTTTCTGATAATGAAAGAATGAACAGCATTTTTCCATATGCCGGTAGGCCAGGCACCTGTCTTCTTCAGAGAAGTTGCTCTTCAAATCCCTTCCCCACACTGAGATGGGATCACTTGTTGTTTTCTTGCTAATACGTTTGAGTTCTCTGTGGATTCTGGTTATTAAACCTTTGTTGAACACATAACCTGAAAATATATTCTTCCATTCTGAGGGCTGTCTGCTTGCTTTACTTACTGTGTTATTGACTGTGCAGAAGTTTTTAGTTTGATCAGATCACAATAATGTATTTTTGGTGTAGTTTCAATTCACCTGGAGATCCTTCTCATACAATACTCGCCCAGGCTGATTTCTTGAAGTGTTTTCCTGCATTTTCTTCCAGCATTTTTATAGTTTCATGTCTTAAGTTTAAATTTTTAATCCAGTGATTAAAAATTTATCTTAATTAACTATCTTAACTATCTTAATTAATAGTGAATGTGTCAGTCCAGTTTCAGTCTTCTACAGGTCGACAGCCTGTTCACCCAGCAGCATTTGTTACATGAGGTGTATTTTCTTCACTGAATGTTTTTAATTTGCATATCGAAGATCAAATGAGGGTAAGTAGCTGAGTTCATCTCTTGGTTCTCTATCCTGTTCCATACATCTACCTCTCTGTTTTTGTGCCAGTGCTGTTTTGATCACTATGAATTTATAGTATGGTCTGAGGTCTGGTAGCATGATTCTCCCTGATATGTTTTTATTTCTGAGTATTATCTGGGTTATTTGAGCTTTTTTGTGATTCTGTATAAAAAGAAGTATTATTTTTTTTGTGATTTTTATAGTATGACAGTGGTGCTATAATAGGCATTGCATTAATATTGTATATTGCTTTTGGTAGCACGAATATTTTGACAATGCTGATTCTTCCCAGCCATGAGCATGGTATTTTCATTTCATATTTCATATGGTATTTCATGGGATTTTCATGAAAAATGGTTTTTTCATTTATTAACATCTTCAACTATTTCTTTTCTTACAGTTTCATAGTTTTCTTTATAGAGGTCTTTCATGTCCTTTGTTAGGTAAACTCCCAAATATTTCATCTTCTTCAGCACTTCTGCAAAAAAAATACTGTCCTTGAATGGTCTTTCAGATTGACTATTGTTGGTATATATAAAGACTACAGATTTGTGATCATTGATTTTCTAAACTAAGATGCTGCTGTATTCCTTGATCACTTGTAAGACTTTGGTAGTTGAATCCCTGGTGTTTTCCAGATATATAATCATATCACCTGCGAAGAGTGCAATTTTTATCTCCTCTGATCAAGGTGATACACTTCATCGCCTTTTCTTGCCTGATTGCAAAGCCAAAGACTTCCATTATAATTTTAAAAAGCATTAGAGACAATGGGCACCTTGCCTTGTTCCTAATATGAGTGGAAAAGATTTCAATTAAACTCCATTCAATATGATATTTTCAGTGTGTTTGCTGTAGATGAAATATACCAGTTTAAAAAAGTCCCTTCTGTACCTATTTTCTTTTTCTTTCTTTTTATTTATTATTATTATTAATTTTTTTTTTTTTATTTATATATATATATATATATATATATATATATTTTTTTTTTTTTTTTTTTTTTTTTTTTTTTTTCAGTTTTTGGCCAGAGCCAGGTTTGAACCTGCCTGCTTTGGTATATGGGGCTGGCGCCCTATGCCTTAGAGCCACAGGCACTGCCCTGTACCTATTTTATTAAGTGTTCTGATCATGAAATGATGCTGAATATTATCAAGAGCTTTTTCTCCATCAGTTGAGAGAATCATATGGTCTATGGTCTTTGTTTCTTATTTTATATGATGAATTATATTTATAGTTTTATGTATATTGAACAAGACTTGAGACCCTGGGATAAAACCCACTTGGTCATAGTGTATAATTTTTTGATGTATTGCTGGATTCTGTTTGCTAGGATCTTCTTGAATATTTTTGCATCAATATTCATTAGAGATATTGGTCTATTTATTTATTTTCTTATTGGGTCTTTTCCTAGTTTGGGGATCAAGATGATGTTTGTTTCATAGAAAGTGTTGGGTCGTATTCATTCTTTTTATATATTTAGAAAAGGTTAAGTAATATAGATACTACTACTTTTTTAAAGGTTTGGGAAAATTCTGATGTGAAGCAATATACTCCAGGACTTTTAATTTCAGTGAGATTTTCTATAGTTGCTGCTATTTCATACCATGACTGAGGCCTATTCAACATTTCCACTTCCTGGCTAAGTCAAGGAAGGTAGTGTGCTTCAAGGTATTGGTTTATTTCCTTTAGATTTTCATATTTCAGAGAATAGAGTTTCTTGTAATATCCATTAAGGATTTTTTGAATTTCTGAGCCTTCTGTTGTTATTTTGTCTTTGTAACTTCAGATTAATGAAATTAGAGATTTTACTCTATTTATCCTGGTTAGGTTTGCCTATGTTTTTTTTTTTTTTTTTTTTTTTCTGTTTTATTGACCTTTTCAAGAAACCATCTGTTTGATTTACTGATATGTTTTATAATGGTTTTGTTTTCAATTTCACTTAATTCTTCTCTAATTTTGGTTATTTCTTTTCTTCTGCTGGGTTTTGGATTGAAATGTTCTTCCATTTGCAGTTTGTTGAGATGTCCCATTAAGTCATTAACTTCCTCTCTTTCCATTCCTTTGAGGAAAGCATGCAATGCTATGAATTTCCCTCTTAGGTCTGCATTTGTGCTATCTCAGAACATCTGGAAATTCATGTCTTCATTATCATTTTGTTCAAAAAATTTGGTAGTTTCCTTTTTAATCTCACCTGTGACTCAGCTATTGTTCAGCATAAGGTTATTTAGTTTCCATGTTTTTTTTATGAGAATGCAGATTTACATTGTTACTGAGTTTAACTGCTACTCTGTGATGTTCTGAAAAGATGAAAGGAATACATATCTTTATTTATTTTTTAGAGAGAGAGTCTCAGGTGATCACCCTCGATAAAGTCCCATGGCATCACAGCTCACAGCAACCTCCAGTCCTTGGGATTAGGATTTTCTCTTGCATTAATTTCCCAAGTAGTGGGACTACAGGTGCCCATCACAATGCTCAGCCTATTTTTGTTGCCATTTGGCCAGCACCAGATTTGAACCCACTACCCTCAGTATATGGGGCCAGCACCCTACTCACTGATCCACAAGTGCCAGCTGAGGTATAATTTCTGTTCTTTTCAATTTTCTGAGGTTAGACTTATGACCTAAGATGTGATCAAATTTGGATTATGTTCCATGGGCTGATGAGAAGACTGTGTATTCAGTTTTGTTAGGATAAAATGTTCTGTAGATGTCTGTTAAATCCAATTGTAGAATGGTTAAGGTTAAGCCTAAAATTTCTTTGCTTAGTTTATTTCCTTTTTTTTTTTTTTCTTGGTAGAGACTGAGTCTAATTTTATTACTCTCATCACTCAGATTACATAAATTTCCAAGTCCTAGGCTTAGATGAATCTCTTTCCTCAGCCTCCCAAATAGCTGGGACTACAGGCTCCCACCAGGATGCCTGGCTTTTTTTTTTTTTTCTCATTGTTGCAATCTGGCTGGGGCTGTGTTTGAACCCACCACCCTCAGTATATGGGGCCAACACCATACCAACTGAGCAACAGGCACCGCTCTTTGCTTAGTTTCTTGTTGGAACTTATTTCCAACACAGTCATAGAGGTGCTAAAATTTCTAACTATTATGGTAATGGAGGAAATCAAGTGGCTCATGTCTGCTGGAGTCTCTCTTATAAATTGGGGTGAATTCAGGATGGGTGCATAAATGTTTATAATTGAAATCACATCATATTAAGGGTTACCCTTACCAAACATGAAGTGACTATACTTATCTTTCATTAGTTTTGCTATTTTAAATCCCATAATATCTGCAAATAAAATCGCAACACCTGCTTTTTTCTGATTGCCATTTGCCTGAATTTTAGATGACCATCCCTTCACACTGAGTCTATATTTATCTTTTAAGGCAAGATGAGATTCTTGTAAGCAGAAGATATCTGGCCTGAGTTTTTGTGTCCAGTCAGCCAATCTGTGCCTCTGTACAGGAAAATTTAGCCATTCACATTAATTAATAATGTTGTTAAATGTAGTAGTATTTTGGATATTGATGTTTTTGAAAGCCCAGTGGACATTTTTAATCCTTTTGCCACTGTAGAAGTTGGAATTTTATCAAAAAATTCTGAGTGAATTTACTTGGTGTTAGAGGCTTGTCGTGGTTATTATGGAGGATGGGTATGAGAATATCCTGGAGAGCTGGTTTAGTTATGGCAAATTGTTTAAACATGTGAATGTTATTAAAGTATTTAATTTCTCCATCATAAATGAAACTTAGTTTTGCTGGATACAGGATCCTGGGTTGAAAGTTCTTTTGTTTTAAGAAGTTAAAGGTCGATGTCCACCCTCTTCTAGATTGAGAAGTTTTAGCAGAGAAATCTGCAGTCATTATAATATTCCTTCCATTGTAGGTTTTGATTTTCTTATGTGTGGCTGCTTACAGAATTTTCTCCATCATATGAAGTTTGGCGTGGTTAATTATGTCTCTTGGCAGTGCTTTATTTTAGTTAATTTGTGCTGTGGTCCTGAAACGGTCTGCTGTCTTGATTTCCGAATCTCCTGCCATGTTTGGGAAGTTCTCCTTGATTATCTCTTCAAGTAGAACATCTGGGCTGTTGAAGCAATCTCATTGGATTCAGAAATTCCTATAAGGCCAATATTACTTTTCCTTGAATTTTTTTAGAACTCTCTGAGAGACTAATTTGTTTTTGCTGTTCACTCCTCTTCCATTCTGAGCATTTGTGAGCTTTTAAACCTTTATCTTCAATGTCAGTAATCCTTTCTTCTGCCTGCTCCATTCTGTTATGGAAGGATTCTACTGTATTGCTCAGATCTCTGAGGCCTGCAAGTTCTTGCCTCAATGTTTCAAAATCTTTTTGGTTTTTTCTTTGAATTAATTGAATTGTTGAGACAGTTTTTGAAAAGCTCATTGTATTTTTAATTCCAACTTTACCTCCATTCTGTTAATAATATTTGCCATCCAAATTCTTAATTCGATTTCTGATATCTCAGGGATTTGTTTATGAATGTGACCTTCTACTGTGTCTGCCTTGTTATTCCTTGTGGGGGTTGATCTGCTCTCATAATTCATGTTGCCAGAGTTTTTCCACTGATTCCACCCCATGATTATTTTCCATCATTTTGCTAGTTGAGCAGATAAGTTAAAATTGGGTTGAGGGCTCCTGGAGTAGTGATTAACCAGCCCTTTGCCAAAGAGCTTGGACTGGTGACTGCTGCTTTTCTCCTACAATTTTGCAAAGGACCTGTTCATTGCTATGGCCTGAGACACCGGTGACCTGCTTGGTGTGGTGGACTAAGTGGCTCGGTCTTGTTTTCATCTGGTCTCTGTTCAATCCTAGGTAATCATGAACTCTTACTTTAAGTTACCTGTGGAGAAATACCAGCAACTAAGATACCCCACTCCCCATGGGCAGAAACTAGTAAAGGAAAATAAAACCTTTCCACAACACAGCCATGGTTCCACCCTGGATGGTCCTCAGTTAATTGGGCCCGATCAAGGTTTTCAAATCAATTGTCCATTCAGCAGACAGTTTCTACTTGGAGAGTTGAAAAGTTCTCTAGCAAGTAGATATCAGGCATCTGCTGACAGAATTATGACTAACTCTGGTACCCCAAGGAGTCAGAAGGTCCCACTTAGCACATGAATTAGCCTGGGAAGGTTTATGCCTCTTTCCCCACTTTGTACCTCTGTAACACCCAGTCACTGGTAACCTTGCAGGTTTGTGAAGTAGTTCCCTCCAAGGAGCAGAAGCTCCAGGATTTGGTTACTGACTGAGTCACAGGGAGATCTATGTCTCCTTGGCCAGGCTGATTCACTCTGATACCATCCAGGAGGAGGAGCTGAAGTCTGACAAACTCAGATGCTTAATGGAAGCTGGAATTTTCACTCAGTTCTAGCCCTGCCCCAGATTGATGATGTTGTCACTTATATCCTGGCAGAATTGGCATTTCTGTCCCAGCTATTCTCCTCTATGGGTCAGGCACTGTTTGAGTTCACAGAAACTGTGAGTCAGCCTGCCCTGTAACACTGCTACTTCACCAATTCTCACAGAGCTGGTGCCTCAGGCTCCACTGTTCATGCAGGTGCGGTTAGGATTCACTAATAGCTCCCAGTTTTTACCCCTCTCTGTAGTTATGTTGCTTCCATGCCTGCTTTTATCCTCACTCTGCTCCCCTGTGGGCCGGATTTATCTTGGGCTCATAAAACAGCAAGTCTAACTCAGCACCACCCTTCAAGTATGCTGCCTCTGTGCTCTGATTCTATTTTCTATTTCTGTGGAGCTCCTCCCCAAAAGATACTGCCTTGGGCATGCCCTTTGCTCACAATGCCTACATTTCCATCCAAGATCTGTTCTGCCAGTGGCTTCCAGAGGAATAGAGGCCCGGCTCCCTCTGGTTGCAAATAGAGGGGCAAAGAGTCTCTCCAAATTGTTTATTGCAGCCCAATTCACAATTTCTAAGTCATGGAGAAATTCCAAGTGCCCATTGATCCATGAATGGATTAATAAACTGTGGTATATGTACACCATGGAATATTATGCAGCCTTAAAGAAAGATGGAGACTTTACCTCTTTCACGTTTACATACATGGAGCTGGAACATATTCTTCTTAGTAAAGTATCTCAAGAATGAAAGACAAAGTACCCAATGTACTCAGCCCTACTATGAAACTAATTTATGGCTTTCACATGAAAGCTATAACCCAGTTACAACCTAAGAATAGAGGGAAGGGGGAAAGAGAGAAGAGGGAGGGGGAAGGGGGAAAAAGGAGGATTGGTGGGATTACACCTGCAGTGCATCTTACAAGGGTATATGGAAAACTTAGTAAATAACTCAGAAAATTCCAGGAAGGCTATGTTAACCTGTGTGATGAAAATGTATCAAACTGTCTATGAAGCTAGTGTATGATGCCCCATGATCATATCAATGTACACAGCTATGATTTAATAAAAAAAAAGAAATGCAGTACTCTTAATTATTCTTTTATTGTTTCTGACTGTTTCTTGTTTTTTTCTGTGTCTGCTGTAACTTAAAGTTTTTTAAATAGAATTGCTTCAAATAAACTGAAGATTTGTAATAAAAATAAATAAATAAAAATAAAAATAACATGTATTCCCCCCCCAAAAAAAAAAAATAGAATGGAAGAAAAAGTATCCAATATACTCAGCCCTACTATGAAACTAATTTATGGCTTTCATATCAAAGCTACAACCCAGTTATAACCTAAGATTGTAGGGAATAGGGAGAGGGAGGGAAGGGAAGGTGGAGGATGGGAGGAGGGAAGGTGATATGTGCAATTACACCTGTGGTGCATCTTACAAGGGTACATGTGAAACTTAGTAAATGTAGAATATAATTTTCTTAACACAATAACTAAGAAAATGACAGGAAGGCTATGTTAACCAGTGTGATGAAAATGTGTCAAACTGTTTATAAAACCAATGTATGGTGCCCGATGATCACATTAATGTACACAGCTATGATTTCATATTAATAAAAAAAAAAAGAAACAAATTATCCCCAGGGATGTCAGCCCTATTGTTTCTGCCAATGCCTTTGCTACACTGTGATATGGGGTACTCCTTCACTCTCTTCCGTATAGCTTCCTCGTTTCACAGTCATTAATTTGCACCCTTGCCACAGAATCAGCAAAGACCTGGAACAGTGTAAGTTCCGTCCACACCTCTCAAGAATATGCCCAAGAGCCTGGACTTCATGGGGGACAGGCTTACATAACTTTTAGTGAGGGTGGAGGAGAGTGCTTGAGTTCAGATAGGCATGTAGAGTCAGTTCAGTTTTATGCCTGGTGAGAGAGTAGAATGGCACACTAGTGTATACACTCTGGGAAGGAGTTTTAGAAATTGAGGTTCTCTTTTTTGAGAAAAAATAGGACAAGACATGAATTCTGCTCATTTGTTTGTAGAAAGTTTACTGTGAGCCATTCTAATGAGGTAGGGGACTCCTGTACACCTGACCATGGATTTTCTACCTATTGTTTGTTTCCTTGGGGTCACAGTTCACCTCAGCAGGAGACATGTGCGCTCTTCAATCTCTCTTGGTTCAGCTCCAAACCATCAGCTTACTTGCTAAACTTCTGTCCTTTAACCCCCATTCTGGATGGGAGCCTCTGTCGAAAGCTTAATCCAGTCAGCCGTCTTTCCTCATCCCCCAATTTTCCCTTGTCATAATGATTTTAAGTTTCATTCTTATTGCAACATAAATGTACACTTCATTCATTTTGATTGTTGAAAAATATTCATTGTGCGAATATAGCACTTTATATGTATAAAATCATCTGTAATTACCATTAGTAGTACTGAAGACATTCCCTTCTAATCTAAGGTTTTTAGGTTTTTAAATGATCTTATCAACAAGATATGTTGCATCTGTCAAACACTTTCATCTGTCTGATGAGGTCACCATGTGATTTTTCATATTGATTCTATTAATGTAGTGTTTTTTATGTTATATTTTATTTTTTTTATTAACCCATATATACATAGATCATGAATACATTTATGCCTTTGCGGGATTCAATGTTTTGTTTATTCCTACAAATTGGAGTGCTTTCATCCTACTAATTATCATAGCTTTCAACTCATTTATTAATCACAGTATTAAGAAATTTGTGTTCAATACTTGATAGATTTGACTTGTATCCTTACAATATACTTCATAAGTGAAGTCAAATTTTTGATTACCCACATTCAGATAAACTAGCAATCCTGGTTATAAATACCATTTGGGAAACATGTATAAAATATTTTGTATGCTAAAAGACTTTTCTTGCATCTGTACAGTGTATCAATTATAGATTTGACCCTGCATTTGCCCCATTTCCCCAGGAATATACAGTGGTTGGGCAGCACCTGTGGCACAGTGGGTAAGGTGCTGGCCCCATATCCCGAGGGTGGCAGGTTCAAGTATGGCTCTGGCCCAACTGCAACAAATATAAAGCCCGGTGTTAATGTGGGTCATTGTAGTCTCCACTACTTCGGAGGCGGAGGCAAGAGAATTGTCTAAGCCCAGGAATTTTAGTTGTCTTTGAGCTATGTGATGCCATGGCACTATACTGAGGGCAATAAAGTGAGACACAGTCTCTAACAAAAAAAAAAAAAAAAAAAAAAAAAAAAATATATATATATATATATATATATATACATATACATATACATATACATACATTAGAACTGTCATAACTCAAGGCAATGCAAGCTGATAAACAAAAGTGATATTCCTGAGTTTATAGTTCTCAGCAGCTGTGAGTACAGGCCAATTCCAGCACTGCTGGTAAGTATTGTACTTAGAGAATTTTCCCTTAAGTTTTAGATGAGAGAGAGAGAGGAATGAAAGGAATGAAGAAAAGAAAGGAAAGGAGAGTGCATGCAAATGAGAGAGGATTTGCACAAGGAACGATAAAGTGAATGAGAGAGAGAGAATTTGCACAAGGAAGGATAAAGTGAGGGAGGAGCAAAGGGAGGGAAGGACAGAGGGAAACAAAGGAGGAGAAAATGACCAATCATGGTGGCTCACACCTATATTCCAAGCCTTCTGGAATACTGAGATGAGTGAAGTTCTGTATGAGTGGGTGCTGAGAATAGACTGAACAAGTGTCAGACCCTGACACTACTAAAAAGTGAGAAACCATCTAGGCATTGAGAGAGGGACCTGTAGTCCTAGCCATATGGTAGTCTCAGGCAAGAGGATTGCATTAGTGTGCCATTTCTGGTTGCTATGATCTAGGCTGAGGCCATGAAAATGTAGCCTGGGCCACATATGGAACTAGTATCTCAAAAACACCCTCAACACACACACATGCACAAACCAACAAACTAGCCAACAAAGATTTTCCCCATCAAAAAGACCAGAATTACCTTGATGGTTCAAGCAAAGTAGACCTGCTTATGGCCTGTGAAACTATGACCAAATTGAGGCTGTAGCCAGGCATAGTAAATGTATAAGCTTCTCTTAAATGGATGTTTTGGTGTAGGTTTCAATCAAGTCTTTGAAACCGCATTCTGGGGGATGTTGCCTGTGGCTAAGTGGGTAGGGCGCCAGCCCCTTATAACGAGGGTGGTGGGTTCAAAATCGGCCCTGGACAAAATGCGAAGAAAAAAAAAAGAAACATAGCCTGGTGGGCTCCAGTAGTCCTAGCTACTTGGGAGGCTGAGGTGAATAAATCGCTGAATTTCAGGAGTAGAAGCTGGCTGTGACCTGTGATGAAACAACACTCTACCCAGGTGACAAAGCAAAACTCTGTTTTTGAGAAAGAAAAAATAGCAAAAAACTAATAGCATCTTACTTAACTGACTCCACGAAGGTATGGCAGCTGTGATGCAGCCTGAGTCACACTGCTGTACAAAATCTCAACTGTTGTCTCAGCCTAGTGCAAGAAATCTCAACCGTCAATAGAATCAATAATACACAAATGGGAGATCACATCTTTGTCTGTGGATGGAGGGCTAAGAAGTGTCCTGGTTCAAACTCTTGAGGGATACCAGCTGAAATGAGCAGAAAAGAACATTTACTATCTTTGACCAGAAATCTGGATCCCAGGACATAACAGGAAGAAGTCACTACATGTCACCGTGGATGACATCACAATGGATGTTGCCCTGGGTTACCATGTTTATGCTTAACCTTATTTTGGCTAAGCATGTGCAGTGGCTATCCGGGCTTGCTGTTGGGTTAAAACTGCAATAAAAGAGTGTTGTTCTGTTTTCCACACTCAATTACTGCTTCCAGAAGCCAAGGGATTCAACACTTTCCATTTCACGTCATGTATTATCATTATTATTATTATATTTTAGAGAGAGAGAGTCTCACTTTATGGCCCTTTGGTAGAGTGCTATGGCGTCACAGCTCACAGCAACCTCCAGCTCTTGGGCTCAGGCGATTCTCTTGCCTCAGCCTCCCGAGCAGCTGGGACTACAGGCACCTGCCACAATGCCCGACTATTTTTTTCTTGCAGTTTGGCTAGGGCTGGGTTTGAACCCTCCACCCTTGGCATATGGGGCCGGCGCCCTACTCACTGAGCCACAGGTGCTGCCTCACGTCATGTATTTTTAAGCAAGTGGAAGATTATGGTTTTTACCTAGCGCTGCCCTAGAATGCTACAGGGCAAGAACTCAAGCCCAAGGATCAGACAGTTATTTCCCAGATCTGACAGGTATGGCACACAATTCTCAGTTCTACTTTCCTTGAGATTTCATTTCCTTCTCTAGAATAGGCTTGTTTCGGATGGTAGTTTTCCTACTAAAGGTCCTCTGTGGAATATTTGTTAAGCAATATGTCTGCTAGTGTACTCCATACCTGCTGTTATTTCTTCTGATCCTGCGAAATGTCAGCTCATCTGGAAAGTTCCAACATTCCTGACCTCCCAACCAGGTTTGTCCAAATTTTAGCTTATTTGCCACAAAGACATTAGAAGAATTATTTTGGGACACATGTTCAATACACAATCACTAATGAAACCTGATAAGGAAAAAATCTATGTGGGCATAATTATGGTGATATCTGCCACCATGGATATGCAGAACAGTCCTGATATAATCGCTATGTGTCACTGGAGCCTTAGGATTGGACACTCCTCAAAGCTCCTTAAGTGGAGCTCAATGACTTTTGCCACATTTGAATATATCTGGTTGCTCTGGGAGGCCACGTTCAGCTGATATCCTGAGCTCCGGGGTTGGAGACAAGGCTGAGCAACAGCAAGTTACCCTAAGCCCCGATCATACACCCGGTTTGTACTAAAATAGGAAAGTTTGTCAAGAGGTGTGGCACTTGCCTTTAGTTTCAGCTACACTAGAGGCTGAGGTAGGAGGATGCCTTCATACCAGGAGGTGGATTTTGCTGTGTGGTAGGCTGATGCCATGACACTCTAGCCTAGGCAACATTGTGAGAGTGTGTGTCATGGAAAATAATGAAAGAAAGAAAGAAAGAAAGAAAGAAAGAAAGAAAGAAAGAAAGAAAGAAAGAAAAAAGAAAGAAAGAAAGAAAGAAAGAAAGAAAGAAAGAAAGAAAGAAAGAAAGAAAGAGAAAGAAGAATGTTTGCTAGGCACAGTATCCAAGATCTGAGGTACAAAGAGAGGTCAGTAGGTAGATGTAATATGGTACTAGATAAAGTAGGAGATTTATTGTGGCCCCCCCTTGTGGGGGGAACAATGAGTCAGGACAAGCGGGTTTGGGATTAGTTCATTAGGATATTGCTAGTTGATCTGATGGTCAGATTTTATCCAGACATGTCTTTTCCCTGTGTTTGTACTGATTCTATCAAGGGAATGTTGACTCAAATTGAAGGATTTGAACATAAGAGGTAGAAGGTATACTATGAATCTCCTGGTGTGCATAGAAAAAGCCTGATTTGAATTGAGAAATCTTAGTGTGTACAGTTTCCACTGACTACAACAATCAAAAGATCAGAGTTATGTAAAATCCAGAGGATTGAATAATAGAGGTTGTAGGAAAACTATTTCTCTATGACAGACTAATTTCTCTACTTGAATCTGATCTAGGGGAAAAATTTCAACTCTAGATCTGTGGGTAAAAGTACGAGTGAGGTGTAAGTTTCCTACCAATGAGCAAACTTCATGCGTTGTAATGAAGTGAACTTATTCCCTCACTTGGAACTCTAGGCACACGCATAACATCCGGCCATTTTTTATTCTGCAGTGATGTGGATCTCAGTAGTGCTCAGGCTGGTCTCAGATTCAGAAACTCAAGCAATCCACCTCAGGGGTCCCCCCAACATGCCAGGATGACAGGCATGAAGCCCCAACACTGACCATTAACGCCAATTTGAAAAATATCCCAAATTCAAGGTATGGAGTGGTAGCTCACACTTGTAATGCTAACATTCTAGAAGGCAGAAGTGGGTGGTCCAATGTAACAGGAT
Organism: Loris lydekkerianus; assembly: GCA_963574355.1. Taxonomy (NCBI): domain Eukaryota; kingdom Metazoa; phylum Chordata; class Mammalia; order Primates; family Lorisidae; genus Loris; species Loris lydekkerianus. The sequence continues at coordinate 15,621 of CAUYPK010144717.1, forward strand.
ACTGTGGGGGAGTTCCTGGATTTCCAGATGCTCAGGGGACTCAGGCAATAGGATTTGTTGATCCAAGTGTTTGAGATTGTGGTTAACATTGATGATTTTAGTGCACTCTACCCAGGGGGAATTTGTCAGACTCTGTCTCAAAAAAAAAAAAAAAAAAAAAAAAGACAACTTTAGTAGTATGGAACAATTTGCCTTCCATGTCAATTAATGGTAACCTGTGCATGAGCAGGGAGATAGGTTGACTATCTTTCTAGATCGCTTACAAAGTGGGTACATCTCATGCTGTGAGACTTTTGAGCACGTCCAATTTTGGAAAACATCTTCAAGTAGCTTCATTAAAGTATGTAGTTACCCTTTGAAAGTACACAATCTGTGTTTCTTAATATAGTCACACAATTGTACAGCAATCATCACAGTCTAATTTTAGAACTTTGTCTTACCCCACACACAAAGAATGTCAATACCTACTAGTAGTCACTTTCACTTCCCCAACACCCTCCCCCTCCTGCTCCCTACTCCTAGCAGACAATTGGCGTTGTCTTGATGTTTTCTTCTGAGTTTAGTCATGTTCTGTGTGGTCTCTTTAAGTGGCTTTGTTCCTTGATCATAATGATGTTAAGGTTCATTCTTATTGTAACATAATTGTGCACTTCATTCCTTTTCATTGTTGAAAAATATTCCATCGTGTGAATGTAGCACGTTATATGTATCCACTCATCTGTAAATCACATTAGTAATCCTGAAGACGTTCCATTCTCATCTAATACATTTTTTGTTATTGTTGAAGTTTGGCTGGGGCCAGGTTTGAACCAGCCACCATCATTATATGGGGCTGGTACCCTACTCAGTGAGAATCAGATGTCTCCCCTCATCTAATATTTTTTAAAGTTTTTATCAACAAGATATGTTTCCTTTTTCAAAAGCCTTTTCTGTGTCTTTTGAGAGGACCATGTAGTTTTTTCTCATTGATTCTATTCATGTAGTGTATTCTATTAGTTGATTTTCCCATATTGAGCTAGACTGGCAGTCCAGGTAGTATATCCCATTTGGGATACATGCATAATACGTTTTGCATGCTACAAGCTTTTAATACATCTGTGCCATATCACTTTTTTTTATTAAGTGATTTTTAAATATATCATAAATAAATTTATGCCATTATGGGATGCAATGTGTTAATTATTTGTCCAAATTTGACTGCTTAGATCTTATTAATTAATATAGCTTTTGCCTCATTAACCCAATTACAGTATTAAGACATTTGTGTTGTACACTTGATAGAGCCAACTTGTACTTTAAAAATGCTCCATAGGTGTGGTCACCTTATTATCCCTACCTCTATTGATCCACTCCCACTTCCTTCCCCCCTCCTATTCCCTACATCGTCATAGGCTATATTTGTGATCTATCATTTACATAAAAGTGTGAAGGATTTTAAATTGGTTTCATAGTAGTACTGAGTACATTGGATATTATATTTTTTTCCATTCCTGAGATACCTCACTAAGAAGAGTATTTTCCAGTTTTATCCATGTAAATATAAAAGAGGTAAAGTCTCCATTTTTTATTTTTATTTATTTTTTTTAATTTTTTTATTGTTAAATCATAGCTGTGTACATTAGTGCAAACGCCTGTACCCATTCTAAAATGCACCATAGATGTGGCTCCACCAATTACCCTCCCTCCACCAAAACCTCCCCCCTCCCTTCCCCTTCCTTCGCCCTTTCCCATAGTCTTGTACTATAGTTGGGTTATAGCCTTCATGTGAAAGCTATAATATAGCTTCATAGTAGGGCTGAGTACATTGGATACTTTTTCTTCCATTCCTGAGATACTTTGCTAAGAAGAATATGTTTCAGCTCCATCCATGTAAACATGAAAGAGGTAAAGTCTCCATCTCTCTTTAAGGCTGCATAGTATTTCACGGTATACATGTGCCATAATTTGCTAGCCAATTCGTGGGTCGATGGGCACTTGGGCTTCTTCCATGACTTAGCAATTATAAATCAGGCTTCAATAAACATTCTGGTGCAGATGTCTTTGTTATATTGTGACTTTTGGTCTTCTGGGTATTACCCTACTAAAGGGATTATAGGATCCAAAGGCAGGTCTATTTTTAGATCTCTAAGTATTCTCCAAACATCTTCCAGAAGGAACATATTAGTGGGCATTCCCACTACCAGCAGTGTAGAAGTGTGCCCTATCCTCCACATTCACACCAACATTTCTGGTTTTGAAATTTGTTATGTGGGCTACACTTACTGGGGTTAGGTGATATCTCAAAGTATTTTTGATTTGCATTTCTCTGATGATTAAGGATGATGAGCTTTTTTTCATGTGTTTGTAGATTTTGTGTCTGTCTTCTTTAGAGAAGCTTCTCTTTAAGTCCCTTGCCCAACCTGAAATGAGGTCACATGTTCTTTCTTGCTAATAAATTTGAGTTCTCTGTGGATTCTGCTTATTAGGCCATTATTGGAGGTATAACCTGCAAATATTTTCTCCCATTCTGAGGGCTGTCCGCTTGCTTTACTCACTATATTCTTGGCTGTGCAGAAGCTTTTTAGATTGATCAGGTTCCAGTAGTATATTTTTGGTACTGCTTCAATTGACTGGGGAGTCCTCCTCATAAAATGTTCACCCAGGTAGATTACTTCAAAAGTTTTCCCTGCACTTTCTTCAAGTATTTTAAGTGTCATGTTTTAAGTTTAAACCTTTTATCCAGTGAGAGTCTACCTTAGTTAATGGTCAAAGGTGTGGGTCCATTTTCAATTTTCTACAGGTTGCTAGCCAGTTTACCCAGCACCATTTGTTAAATAGGGAATCTTTTCCCCACTGAATGTTTTTAATTGGCTTGTCAAAGATCAAATAAGGGTAAGTAGCTGGATCCATCTCTTGGTTCTCGATTCTGTTCCAGACATCTACTTCT
>CAUYPK010144720.1:0-18061 GCA_963574355.1 Loris lydekkerianus
GTCCAGGCATTACACTTTGAAAACCAGGAAGGCTATGTTAACCAGTGTGATATAAACGTGTCAACCGGTCTGTGAAACTAGTGTATGATGCCCCATGATCATACCAATGTACATAGCTATGATTTAATAAAAAAAAAAAAATAGAGATACATTCATGGCCACTTTAAAAATGATAGCTGCTACCCATTGCATGGCATAGCTCTACCTCAGAAAAGCAAAATGTGAATATAATAATAATTTATAATCACTGAAATGCAATAGTTTGATGTATTCTTTTGAATATTTATTCTGATTATTTTGTTTTCTTCTATTACTTCATGTCTAATATATTCCAATAAAATATTGACTATTTCTGTGTTTTACTCATTTACACCCATTGGAGTGAGATATATTTATGCTTTTGAACTTTTCCAAGATACAGCTTTAGAATTTCTTTAAGTTATTTGATAGATTTCATTTTTTATCTTAGTAAGTTACATGTTCCATTTACTTTTATTTTTTATTTGTCACATTTATTATGATAAACAGAAGTTCCTCTCTTTTCATCTAGTTTACATTTTTGTAAATAATGGATATATTGAAAGCAGAATTCCTTCCGACTAGCTTTTTTAGCACTTCAAATAATTTTCAATGACATGTTTATATCTCATTGCTTTCTAGACAGCAGTTAGTTAATTTGATGTAAGTACCTTAATTTCCAATCAATTATATTCATGTAGATTTTTCAATGTTTTACATCTAACAATGTAGACTATAATGAGAGAATTTAGACCGTAAATGCCTAATTTGTTTTCATAAATGCTTATGGAGTTACAGGTAATCAAATACATTTGGGATTATTTTTCCCTTGACTCATAGCTCCATAAACAACAGACAGTACTTTCCAGAAAAAAGAAATTGTTATCTTTCTGTGGAAATGGGCTGGATATTTTAATGCAGACTTTCATTAAAAAATGAAAAAACTGAATGTGTGACAGTTTTAAAGTTCTGACTTTATGATATACTCACAACACACTGATTCTGAGACTCGAAACTTAAGGCTTTGGGGACCATATTGCAACTCTCCTTCCCAGTCTTTGATCTTCTGAGCATCCACAAGTCATTTTATAGATTATTGCTCTACTGTCATTGAATCTTTATTTTCGACTCTTTTTTTATTTATGAAATGTCAATGATTTCAGCTATAGATAAAAAAATTTCTTAAATTTTATCCAGAATTTTTATGTTTGTAGTAGTAATGTTTTTCTCTATGTTCTCAATATTAGAAGTTCTGTTTTCTCTTCCCATGTGTATTCTAAACTCATCCATTGTAGACATTTTACATACAATTACTCTTATTACATAAGTTTGAATATTATTTATATTTCTATTGGGAGAAGAGCTGCAAAGAACTTTGCCCTGTATTTTCTTGAGTAATGACTTTTATTATGTATCAAAATTAATATCATGAAATTAATTTTATTTCAAAATGCTAATTTGAGAAATCTCTTATAGATGTTTTCTTATGACATGCAAAACTATCAGACCTTGGTTTGAAAGGTAAAGATACAAAAATGGATTGAGTGGGACTTAATGGAAGCCAGTTTAAGAAAAGCAATGTAACTCAATTATGTATTATTTACAAACAAACAAGGTGATAAATTTCAAAAATAAAGTGTCGGTGGTTTTATATCTTTTTCTTGTAAGAGGTCTTAAAAACATTTTCATTTACTTAGTTGAGAGCAATGCAATTCTTTTGATTGTGTTCCTGAAGGCTTTCTTTACTTGATTGTTTCTCAGGGTATAAATAAATGGGTTCAATGTAGGCGAAATAGAGGAAATGAGCAGTGAAACTATTTTATTAACAGTCACTTCTTCCTTTGCTGTGGGATTCATGTAGATGAAAATGCAAGTGCCATAGGTGATGGAAACCACTATCATGTGGGAAGAACAGGTAGAAAAGGCCTTTTTCCTTTGCTGGACAGCAGGGAATCTAAAAATTGTCTTGATTATGTAAGTGTATGACAGAACTACACAAGTCAGAGTCATATTCAGGGTCAGCACAGCACAGATGATAACCGTCTGTTCCATGAACCATGTGTCTGAGCATGAGATTTTCACAAGGGGAAATGCATCACAACCAAAATGATCAATCATATTAGAGTCACAGAATTTTAGATTTAAACCCAGGCTAAGTGGAGGGATTATTATGCATAAACCAGCCATCCAGCAACAGATGATAAGAATCCTGCAAACCCTGTTGTTCATGATGGTTACATAGTGCAGGGGTTTGCAGATGGCCACATAGCGATCATAGGACATGGCAGCCAGGAGATAAAATTCTGTTACTCCGCAGAGGTCAGTGAAAAACACTTGGATGACGCAGTCATTATAGGTAATGACCTTGTCACCTGTTGCTATGTTATACAAGTATCTGGGAATACAAGCAGATGTGAATGAGATTTCTAAGAAGGAGAAATTTTTCAAGAAAAAGTACATGGGTGTTTTAAGGTGAGAATCCACAAAGGTGAGTGTGATGATGGTCAGGTTCCCAGTTACACTCAACAGGTAGGTGAGAAGTAGGAAGATAAAAATTAGAACCTGCAGCTGAGGGTCGTCTGTGAGTCCCAGAAGGATGAATGTCGTTACTGTACCATTTCTCATCATTGAATTCTGACTTTTCTTCAATCTGTGTGTGATATGTGGAGACATTTTAAGAGGTTATTTTAACTGTTCTAAATTTACCATATTCATGTTTTTAATTTAACTTTCTTTTTTCTCTTTCTTTCTTTTCTACATCTTATGTTCATCTTCTGTTTAAGCTGGAGGACTAGTATGGCTGAAAAGTCTAATGTTTAATAACTAACTACTTACAAACCAAGTAGGAAAATCTCACTCTTGATTTTACATTTTTTTCTTGGCACTTTGAGTCTTTTTTGTAAAATAATACTAATCTATAACATATAATTTGGGTTCACTGTGCAGACTGTATATAAAAACTTTGGGTCTTTTTTCCAAAAGAAGATTTTTGTTCAGTTTTTTTTTTTTTTTTAGGCTCTATGTATTTAATCCTTATGAATGACCTTTATCTCTGTCATCCCTGCTTCCCAACCTCTAGATACACAGTCGGTCTTGTTTCCTGGATCTGTGAATTATCATTACTGAACATAGGTTTTACTTTTACTGTTAACAAAAATTATGAATGCCTTCTCTTCTTTCCATGTACTTGCAATCAAATACATTGTTTTATTTTCATTGAAGTAGAGACAACAACGTTTCCAAGACACAAACAGTATCTCAATGCTTAAGATTTGCAGATAGTGAATACAATTTATTTTCCTCTTGTGGAAAATAGTTTATGAACATATTTACTTATTCACTTTATTGTTTAGCTTATTGTGTTCTCTTCTTACTGAAGTTGGAGCAGAACTGGTTGTGACTATTTACAGCTCAGAACATTGCCAATACAGAGAATCACTGGTTAAGGATCGTGGTCTATTCAAAAGTTAACAATTATCCTAGGAAATTAAGGATTTTATTCAACGACTATCAGGTATTTATATAAAATTTAAATAAAGAACAGGCATTTTTTTGGTTTGTTTTTTGTCTCTCCTACCTTCCTCACATGTTTTCTCCTAATTACTCAGGTGATGTGTGCAGTCCTTCAAACTTTGAGCATTAGTCAATTCTCAAAATACATATGCTTTTCTTCAAGTTTTCATAATCTATTACATAATAGAAGTTACTAAACAGATTGCCACTGAAGTATAATTGTTTTCTGTCTATTTTATCATTCTAATAAATGTTCAAAGTGAACATAAGAATCTTTAATGAGATGTTAGCACTAGGTCAATTTATTATTCCTTATTAAAGGGGGAATGAAAGAGTATTCTTATATACTTTTATATATACAAAGATACTTTTTTTTTTTTTGAGACAGAGTCTCACTTGGTCACCCTTGGTAGAATGCTATGGTGGCTTAGCTTACAGCAACCTCATAGTCTAGGGTTCAAATGATCCTCTTGCCTCAGCCTCCCAAGTAGCCGGGACTATAGGCACCCGCCACAATGCCTGGCTATCTTTTTTTTGTAGTTGTCATTGTTGTTTAGCTGGCCTAGGCTGGGTTTAAACCTGCCAGCCTGGGTGCTTGTGGCTGGTGCCATAACCACTGTGTTATGGGTGCCGAGCTGATTTTAAGAGAGTGGGTCTTCCTCTTGCTCAGGCTGGTCTCAAACTCCTGAGCTCAAGGGATCCACCAGTCTTGGCCTCCCAGAGTGCTAGGATTACAGGTGTGAGACACAGCACCTGGTCCAATAAGAAATATTTTTGTACAGCTATTCAATGTGTTTGTGTTTTAAGCTAAGTGTTATTACAAGAGTCAAAAAGTTAAAAAAAATTTTTAAGTTTACAAAGTAAAAAAATTACAATAAACTAAGGCTAATTTATTATTGCAGAAAGAACAAATTTAAAAATAAAGTTCATTTTGTCTGTGATTGCTTCTGTAGCCACATACTAAAAGTGGAGTGATACAGAGATTAGCATGGCCCCTGCTCAGAGATGACACTCAAGCACATTGTGACTGTTCCATAAAAAACATTTAGTATAGCCTAAGTGTACAGTACTTATAAAGTCTATAGTAGTGTACAGTAATGACTTAGGTAGGCCTTCACATTCAATAGCCACTCACTCACTGATTTACCCAGAGCAACTCCAGCCCTGGTAGCTCCATTCATGATAAGTACCATACGGAGGTATACCATTTTCTTTCCTTCGTTCCTTCCTTCCTTCCTTCCTTCCTTCCTTCCTTCCTTCCTTCCTTTCTTTCTTTCTTTCTTTTTTTTTTTGAGACAGAGTCTCACTTGGTAGAGTGCTGTGGCATCTTAGCTCACAGCAACCTCAAGTTCTTAGGTTCAAGTGATTCTTTTGCCTCAGCCTCCGAGTAGCCGGGATTATAGGCGCCTGCTATAATGCCCCACTATTTTTTAGAGACAGGGGTCTCACTCTTGCTCCTGCTGGTCTTGAAATGGTGAGCTCAGGCGATCCATCCACCTCAGCCTCTAAAGTGCTGGGATTACAGGAATGAGTCACAACGCCTGGCAAGATACTTTATTTTTAATTTGAGGTTGAATAGACAGCCAAAGGTAACCTAGATAATTTTTATATTAAGTTAAATGCAGATTTATTTTTGTATTTTGTGAATAAAAACCTTCCAGGCAAAATTTATCTACACAAGGGAAATTCATTCTAAAAAATTACATTTTATGATATATCTTGACTATATTAAAAATTAATAAATTATCACTTAAATCCATGTTATTTTCCAGAGTAAAATATAACCTAGAATATTACAATCTAGACACAAACTTTATCATACTTACTCTTTTGTTAGTATATCAAAGTTCCTGTTGTTCAAACAAAGAAATAGCAAGACTTCAGTGTTAAAGTGATATTGAAGATATTGATGTTTTCACATTCACTAGCATTTCTGGGAATGCATAGAGCTCTCTGTGATTTCTACCTCCAACAAACTGGATAGGCTTCCTCAGGATGGGCTTAGTATTGTGATAAGCTTCCAAATAATTTCTTACTGTCTCCATCACTGAAATGAGAATTTTAGGATCCTTATCCATGGGTGGAAGAGATTTTAAATCATCAGGACAGAGAGAAATGCTTTTACCATATCAAGCATGACTTTTCTTTTTAACTTGTCAAGAATGTCACTAAGTGCAAAAACAGTCCATTGTGACCTACATTCAAGACTCATTAATTAATTCTCCGAGTAACGAAGTTTGGCAGAAAATCAAGTAATACGGGCTTCACTGGGGACAGTGTCCTTAGAGAAAGTAGGCTGTTACAGCAGCGTATGAAATAGGTGTAGAAGACAACTATATCACTATGTTATACATAGTATAGATCATTTTTTAAACTTTCATATTTTCTAAGGCATTTGGAAAACTTTAATTCTTTATTACATAAATGGAATCTTTTATAAGATTAAATGAATGATTTTTTATTATTGGATAATTTTTAGCAGATATAAAAGGAAACCTTTACAATTACCTAAGGCTTTTGTTTACAATACAGAACCTGTTCTTTGAGACTTTTCTTTCTCCAAATACACCAACTAATTATGTCTTAGGTATTCCTCATGAGTGTTGTTACAAGAACGTGAACTTCCAAACTGGGGTCTAGACAGAAGGCCGAGTGAGTTCTTGGCTTCCCACAGGAAAGAATTCAAGAGTGAGCCAATAAAGGAAGGCAAAAATCAGGTTTATTGAAGTATTAATAATAAAGAAACAGAAGGAAGGCTTGTTCCATTGGCAGAGTGGCAGTTATCTTTTAAAGCAATAGAAAATAGCACCTTGTGAATTTGGGTGGATCTTAATTTATAACTTTTACTTAATTTTATGTTTAGCTGAGGGAAGATTACTCATAAGGTTTCTGGGAAAAGGGTGAGGAGGTCCTAGGACATGTGGTGTTTATTTTTCCATTCCCAGAAATGATACGTCATTCAGGAGAATGGTCTCTAATTTCCTGCAGGCTACAAAAGGTCTTAGTTCACCATTTTTTTTTAAATGGTTGAGTAGTACTCCATGGTATACATGGACCATACTTTATTAACCTGCTCATGTATTGATAGGCACTTGAGTTGATTTCACATCTTGGCAATTGGAATTGTGGTGCCATAAACATTGGAGTACAAGTGTCTTTTTGATTAAATGGCCTTTTTTCTCCCCCCTTTGGGTAAATACCCAATAGTGGGATTACTGGATCAAATGATAGGTCTATTTTAGTTCTTAGTGGTATCTCCATAGAACTTTCTGTAGAGGTTGTACTAGGATCTGAGGGTGTCAAGTTTTTTGTGTATATGTGCTAAGTCAGAGAGAGAAAAGGGAACACGAACCTGGACTATTCCTTCCATCCCAGCCACTTTCCAAAGTAGGAGGACAGGAGCTGGGGCAGGGAGATTTTCTAGTGTTTGAATCCTGCCTGATCAGTATGTGAGGAAGAGGGGTCAAGAGGGTGGGTAGCTTCAAGCTGAGGTTTTGTGGAAGGTGGAGGATCATACACAGGAGGATGAGGAGGAGCAGAGGGAGAAGGAGGATGAAGGGGGATAGGTGGCCTGTGATCAGCGGGATCAAAATGGTTGGGGTCAAACGGGATGGAGGTGTCAGACACCTTAGGGGCATGAAGTAAGAGGACTTGAGAAGGGGAGCAAGAATCACAAAGAGAGGGTTGTGAGCTAAGTGTAAAGAAGGCTTGGACATAGGGGACCTCAGACTACTTTCCATTACACCAGCAAGAATGGTCTTTGACAAAGGTCAGTATGAATGCTGAAGTCAAATGTCCCATTCTTGGGCCATTGTGACTGCTTGTGTAATTTATATTGCAGCCAAGCAGCATTACACTAGAAGATGAGCCACTGGGGGGAGGATGTTTGGAGAAAGGCTTAGAGTTTTAAGATTTTTAAAAAGACATCCCAGAGAGGTGGTCCTTGGGATGAAAGACAGGACATTGCCCATGATGTGTGAAGGGTGAGAGTGACCCAGGCAGATGTCATAGGCAGAGGAGGGAAATAAACAGGAGTCCCTGCTTTTCTGCTTCCCCAGAATGGTAGCCAGCTCACAAGTCAGGTATCCAGAGATGCAGAGTCAGTCAAAGCCAGATACCCGATGTCAAGCTTTGAGGATTGACCAATGTTGGATTTTTGGTGAATTGCTCTGGGTGATTTAGTCAAGAGTCAGGTAAGTCTGGAAGGGAAGCATTCGCCCAAAATCAGAAGAGGGAGCCGATGTGGATGCCACGGGGCTAAATGGAGAAGCAGACGGTGATGTCTGCTGTCTGAAGTCAATGGAGTCACAACTGAGGAAGAGGAGAGCTGGAAACTCCCAAGGGAGAGCCCACTGGATCCTCCCCCCAGGAGGCGACCAAAATGGTGGACTCAGTCAAGTCACAAAGCTGGATGTGAAGCAATTGCAGAAGTTTATTTGGTGCCTCAGTGAGGTGAGCTGAGGCTCAATTAGGCATCACCCCTGAAAAGGAGAGTGCTTATCTTCTAAAGATTTTAGGTAGGGTAGGAGGGGGAGAGTGTTACTCTGGGTTACCAGCAACTGTTGCCAGGTATGGGTCTAGCTGGCCTCCTGCTGAGGCCCTTCTGTTGGTTTATGATTTAGCCCCCCTGGAGTTATTGTGTCTGCTAGTTCCTCGGTCCTCCTGGGTGGGTCCCAGAAGGGAGGGGTTGCAGCAGAGATCACCGAACAGCCCAGATGGAGTGCCTTATGTTCAAAATGGAGTGCCCTACCCTTCCTTGCTTTGTCTGTGGAGTTCCTCCCATCAACCTATTAGGGCCCATTTTCTCTAGTGTTCCATTTACGTCCCTTGTTTCTTTGATTCATTTTGTACTTGGAGGGTCTGTCTAGTTCTGTCAGTGGGGTGTGGAAATCCCCTGCTATTATGATATTGCTGTTTATCACTTTGTTTAGATATAGTAAGTTTTTTTTTTTTTTTTTTTTTGCAGTTTTTTGGCCGAGGCAGGGTTTGAACCTGCTACCTCCAGTATATGGGGTGCTGGCACCTTACTCCTTTGAGCCATAGGCGCTGCCCAGTAAGGTTTGTTTCATCAATCTGGGCATCTTTGTTTTGTTCTGGTGCTTAGGGGGAATGCTTTTAGCTTTTCCCCTTTCAGTTTGATGTTGGCTGTGGGTTTGTCATATATGTGTCTAATAATTTTTACATTTGTTACATTTATTGAGGGTTTTTATTGTGAAGGGATGTTTATTTTATCAAATGCCTTTTTAAAATCTATTTCATTGATTACATGATCTATGGCCTTAATTCTGTTTATGTGGTATAATACATTTATTATTTGTGATGCAAATTTATACTTTTGTAAAATAAAATGAAGATGGGTTACTTGGAAAAGAAATATGAAGACATAAATGCAAGTTCAAAATTTTTATTAGATTTAACATATATTAACTTTGTCAGATTTCTCTTGCAGTATACTAAAATTTACTTCCAATTTATGTGCTTATCAAACATCGAAAAGCTTGTGGATCTGATCTAGTCTTTCACTAATCACGCTACCAAATTTTTCTGATAAATTGAATCCATAATCTCAATATTTTTCTATTTCTTTGAGATAAATGCAATTCTTTTGATTGAGTCATTGAGTGCTTGTTTCACTTGCTTGTTCCTTAAGGTGTATATAAATGGGTTTAACATTGGGGCAATAGAAGTGGTGAGTACTGACACACCCTTATTAATGTCCACTTCTTCTTTTGCTGAAGGTTTAATGTAAATGAAAATGCAGCTTCCATAGGTGATGGATACAACAATCATGTGAGAAGAACAGGTGGAAAAAGCCTTTTTCCTTTGCTGAGCAGATGGAAATTTTAGGATTGTCTTAATGATGTATATATAGGAAAGAACTACACATACAAGGGTCATGATGAAGGTCATCACAGCACAGACTATAACCATCTGCTCTATGAACCATGTGTCTGAGCAAGAGATCTTGAGAATAGGCGATGCATCACAGAGAAAATGATCAATGACATTTGAATCACAGAACTCCAGATTTAAGCCTAGGCCAAGTGGAGGGATTATGATTAACAAACCTCCTACCCAACAGCAGAGGATGAACCTTCTACAAACTCTGCTGTTCATGATGGTCACATAATGCAAGGGTTTGCAGATGGCCACATAGCGGTCATAGGACATGATGGCCAGGAGAAAAAATTCTGTTGCTCCAAAAAGGATAATAAAAAATAGTTGACTAGCACAAGCATTGTAAGTAATGGTTTTATCTCCAGTAGACATGCTATAAAGGAATCTGGGAATACAGACTGTAGTGAATGAGATCTCCAAGAAGGAGAAATTTTGAAGAAAAAAGTACATGGCAGATTTAAGTTGAGAATTTATTAAGGTGAGGGAGATGATTGTCAGATTTCCAGTTACACTCAACATGTAAGTGATAAGCAGAAATATAAATATCAGAACTTGAAGTTGTGGGTCATCGGTCAATCCCAGTAGGATGAACGTTGTTAGTCTTGTATGATTTCTCATTATAGACTCCTGACTTCAGTCTAATCAGTTTATAACATTAATATTTAAAAAAAATTAAAAGCAGTTAATTATGTTAACAATTAACACTAGCAAGAAAATTTAATTAATGCAATCCACATAGATTTTCATTTTGAAATTAACAATGAATCATGTGACTACATGGGTATCTTTCATTCTAACTGATTTGTGTTACATGGTTGATGAAGGGAAAATTCTTCAAAATTGTTTTCAGCATATGAAAGTTCTCATTTTTATAGGTCTTTCCATTTTCTCAAATTTCTTTTTCAATTGATACATACAGGTATACATGTTTAATTTCAGTTTTAACCTTAGGAGTAGAGGAGACCATTGATATAGATGATTTCATAGGTAGTATGATATATTTATGCTTCTAAAAATTCTTCAATACTCAGAAGTTGAATTTAAAAAGTGTCACCACCAGTTTCATGGCTTTGAAGTGCTGGGTCTTCATTAAATGAAAGTATAGAAGTTGAACATTTTGGCTGACTACATAGGTACTATGTGTGCTTTGTAATAGAACTGGGGAAAATGTGGTACTGACATATCTGAAGATATTTTTATTTTAATAAGAAAGAAAAGATATTTTAAAAACACCTACTTCCTATATACTGACAATCTCTAAGTTTCTAAGATCAACCTGATTTCTACTCTTGTTTGTTCTCAAGTAGAGCACAGTATTTTGACATACTACTATAACTAATGTATTGTCTAGGAACATGGTAAAAATTCAAAGACTCAGTCTCTTTTCTTCTTTTATGAGCCTTTGCCTTTGGGTTCTTTGTCTCTCCGGGTGATTTCTGAAACACAACATTAAGAACCACTCAGCTACAATGATTTAGCTCTACATATGAAAACAATGTAACTACTGTTACATATGATTGCATTATGATTAGGTAAAATTGAAATCTTTATCTAACTATTGACAAGATTTTTTTCTTGGCCAAATCTATTCAGCCTCTGCTGAGCAATTTTTTCAACTAAGCATCAACTTTTAGATCTCTGTGCTGACCTTTGCCTTGTTCCATCTTAGCCAGAATCCCGCTAAGTCAGTTTAGCCAGACTTCCATGCTGCTCCCCCTTGTGTGATTCTCCCTTCATGTCTGGTCAGGTTTCCCAACCTCTGCCATTCCTCTGGTGATGTCTGATCACCTTTGCCCTTCTTCATCCAGAAATTTAGTGAAGCTACGTTAGCCCGAATCCCCTTACCACTGGTATTTCCTCCTGGTGATTTTCCATCCAAGCATCTCCACCCTGATTCTGGGCTATAAATTTCCATATACTAGCTCTGTATTCAGAGTTGAATATAGAATTTTCTTTCATGGCAAAATTTCATAGCAGTGATTCCTATTACTGTTGAGCTATTCCTCCTTTGAGTAAAGTCTTCCTTACTGTCTTAAACAAATATCATGGATAAGTTTTTCTTTAACACAGTCAAGGTTACTTGGAATAATAAATTTATTTTCGAAGTCTCTATCACTTTTATATCATTTGAAATCCACATAGATTTTAAATCATATGCAATCCACATAGATTTTCATTTTGAAATTAACAATGAATCATATGACTCATTGCTTTTGTTTCTTTTCATTTACCAAGATTTTCATAAAATATGACTAATCACTTACTTTGAAGCTACTCAAATACTGTATATACTCGAGTATAAGCCGACCTGAGTATAAGCCGACCCCCTTAATTTTACCCTAAAAACTGGGAAAACTTAGTGACTCGAGTATAAGCAGAGGTGGAAAATGCAGTAGCCACTGGTAAATTTCAAAAATAAATATATATACAATACAATAACAATAATTGAGGAATCAGTAGTTTAAATGCTTTTCAATATTTATTGCTAAAGAAAAACTGTAAACTAGCAACAACAACTTTAAAACTTTACATAAAGTGCATAAAACTGTAGCTTAACAGGTAATCAAGCTAAATCACAATCACTGAATCAAATAAGCTGTATGACTCAAGTATAAGCCGAGTTCGGGTTTTTTGGCACAAATTTTGTGCCGAACAAACTTGGCTTATACTCGAGTATATATGGTACTCAGCCCTACTATTAAACTAATTTCATATGAAAGCTATAAGCCAATTATAGCCCAAGAATATGGGGAGGGGGGAAAGGGAGGCGAGGGGGCAGGG
This sequence comes from Loris lydekkerianus, assembly GCA_963574355.1. Taxonomy (NCBI): domain Eukaryota; kingdom Metazoa; phylum Chordata; class Mammalia; order Primates; family Lorisidae; genus Loris; species Loris lydekkerianus. Next base: position 12,211 of record CAUYPK010144720.1, read on the forward strand.
TTGGTGGAGGTAGAGTAATTGGTGAGGCCATACCTATGGTGCATCTAACAAGGGTTCGTGTGAAACTTACTAAATGTAGAATATAAATAGAATATAAATGTCTTAACACAATAACTAAGAAAATATGGTGAAGGCTATGTTAACCAGTTTGATGAAAACATTTCAAATTGTATATTAAACTAGCACATTGTAATTCATGACTGCATTAATGTACACAGCTATGATTTAATAAAAAAATTTCATAGAGAATAACTTAATTTGCCTCCCTGTCTCCCCTCACCTCCTACCTTGAATATCCTTCCTTTCACCTGAGCACTGAAGTGATACATACTTTTGGGACCACACTGCTTTGCCTCCCAGGAGTGAACCTGGTGCCTCCACCTGGCAAGTTATAGGCGCATGCCTAGAAACAGACCAAATGGATGCTCTCTGAAGGTAAACCTCAATCTTCAGCCTTTTCAAAGGTAGCAAGTACTGCAGAATTCAATGTTCCTTGTTTTTTTTTCCTCATGCCACTTCATTTCTTCAATGTATCAAGGGGCTAAATACAGTGCAATAGTACTATTATATTCTAATTCATTCCTGGATTATAGAAACAATTCTGAAAAAAAAAAAAAAAACTTTCTTAAAGATTTCACTTTGGGAATTAGATTTTCTTTCTTAAATAATATTGTAAATATAAAACAATTTTTTTCCAAGCAGCAACTAATATTCTTCAATTTTATTTCTGCTATTATTAGTAGACAACAATGATTTACATATTTTAATAAAAACTCCTAAGTTTACTTGTAATTTGGGTCCAGAAAAATGTGCTGTAACTGTCCTTGGTCCTTAAAAATCTTAACAGATGAAAGACACTTATAGACCCATATTGCATAGAAGAAAATGGTCATCTTGAAGGTAGGAACTCTCTAAAGCATTACTCTTATGGCCTTGTACATATTAGATGTAAAGAAGCAAAAGTTAAATTGGAATTTTGTCCTTTGATTTTATGTCAAATTATATGTATAGCTATATAATGATGAAGCTCTTGATTAAGTACTTTGATAAAATATTTTGGTGGTTTCAGTCACACAGTAGGATTCCAGATACAGTTTTAGAATATTTTAAGTGTTGTTTGTATTTTTTAATAGCAGAATCTCATACAAAAATGCTAGTGTTTTTAAAGTTATTGCAATTGGTTTGTGGAAGTTTGGGCATGGTGCCTGGTGCAGAAAAAAAGATATAAAATTTGTCTTTTCTGTTCTTTTAAAATATTACTAAGAAAAATTTGAGAAACACAACCTGATAGCAATAGAAAGTAGGATGTCTGGGATTGTTTACTCTTTTGGGGTTGATTAATTTGAGTTTTCTGTAGATTCTAGTTATCAACCCGTTGTCAGATTGATACTCTGCAAATATCTTTTCCCAGCCTGAAGGTTGTCTTTTTTATTTATTTGTTGTGTCCTTAGTTGTGCAGAAGCTTTCCAGCTTAATTAAGCCCCATTTGTTTATTTTTGTTGTTGTTGTAATATTCACTGAAGTCTTTGTCATAAAATCTTTCCCCAGTCCAACATCATCAAGACTTTTCCCCATACTTTCTCCTAAGATTTTTATCATTTCATATCTTAGATTTAAGTTTCTTATCTATTTTGAGTCAAGTTCTGTAAGGGGTGAAAGATGTGGGTCAAGTTTCAGTCTTTCACATGTGGTTATCCAGTTCTCCCAGCACCACTTGGTGAATAGGGATTCTTTTCCCCACTGTATGTTTTGTTTGGTTTTCATCTCTTAGTTTTCTATTATGTTCCCTATGCCTGTGTCTCTATTTTTGTGCTCATACCATGCTGTTTAAATTACTGTGGACTTGCAATATAGCCTGAAGTCTGGTAGAGTGATGCCTCTGGTTTTGTTTTTATTACTATTAATAGCCTTAGCTATATGGGTGTTTTTCTGGTTCCATACAAAACAAAGTACTATTTTTTCCAATTCTTCAAAATATGATGTTGGTATTTTAATGAGAATTGTATTGAATCCATAGATTGCTTTGAGAAGAATAGACATTTTGACAATGTTGATTATTCTCAGCCAAGAGCATGGCATGTTCTTCCATTAGTTAGTACCTTCTGCAATTTCTTTTCTTAGGGTTTCCTAATTCTCTTTGAAAAGATCTTTCACCTCTTTTGTTAGGTATACTCCTAAGTATTTGATTTTCTTTGAATGTAATTATGAAGGGAATTGTGTCCTTGATTTTCTTCTCAACTCAGCTGTTATTGGTGTATACAAAGGCTACTGATTTGTGGACATTGATTTTATACCCTGAGACGCTACTATATTTCCTGATGACTTCCAGGAGTTTTGGGGTTGAGTCAATGGGGTTTTCTAAGTATAAGATCATATCATCAGCAAAGAGGGAGAGTTTGACCTCCTTTACCCCCATTTGGATGCTTTTTATATCCTTGTCTTGCCTGATTACATAAGTTAGAACTTCCAGAACTATAATAGTGAAGATAGTGGACATCCTTATCTAATTCCAGTTCTAAGTGGAAAAGCTTCAGTTTTGTTTCATTCACTGTGATATTAGCTGTGGGTTTGTCACAAACAGCTTCAGTCAGTTTAAGAAATGTGCCACCTATGCCTATTTTCTTAAGTGTTCTTAGAAAAGGAGGTTGAATTTTTTGAAATGTTTTTTTCTGCATCTATTGAGGGGATCATATGAATCATTGCTTCTATTGACATAGTGTATTACATTTATCGATTTGTGTATGTTAAACCAACTTTGCATTCCTTGGATGAAGTCTACTTGATAGTGATGTATAATTTTTTTAATGAGTAGCTGCAATCTATTACCTAAGATTTTGTTGAGTATTTTTGCATCAATATTCATTAGTGAATGAGATGAACAGAACCTTCTCTAATGAGTTCTTTTTGTTAACCAAATGGCATTATTATTTTAAAATTCTCATTATTCCTGATCATTAGAGAAATGGAAATCAAAACCATCCTGAGATATCACCTAACTCCAGTAAGAATAGCCCACATCACCAAGTTTTAAAGCTGCATAGACTGGCATAGAGGTGGAGAGAAGGGAACACTTTTACACTGCTTGTGGGACTGCAAACTAATACATCTTTTTTGGAAGGAAGTATGGGTAATTGTCAAAGAACTCAAATTAGCCTTCCCATTTGATCCTGCAATCCCATTGCTGGGTATCTACCAGAAGAAAAAAAATTTTTTTATCATAAGAACATTTGCATTCAACTGTTTATTGTAGCTCAATTTACAATCGTCAAAATGTGGGAACAACCTAAATGCCCACCAAACAAGGAATGGATTAACAAGCTGTGGTATATGTATACCAGGGAATATGATTCAGCCACTAAAAAGGATGGAGACTTTACATCTTTTGTATTAACCTAGGTGGAGGTGGAACACATTCTTCTTAGTAAAGCATCACAAAAATAAAGAAGCAAGAATCCAATGTACTCAATTCTCTCTCTCTTTTTTTAACTTTATTTATTTTTATTGTTAAATCATAGCTGTGTACATTACTGCAATCAAGGGGTACAATGTGTCAGATTCATATACAATCTGAAATATTCTCATCAAACTGTTCAACATAGACTTCATAGCATTTTCTTTGTTACTGTATGTAGGCATTTGTATTCTGCATTTAGTAACTTTCTCCTGTATGCATTCTAAGATGCACCACAGATGTGGTGCAACCCATTACCCTCCCTCCTTCAAAACCTTCCCCCTCCCTTCCTTTTCCTTGGCCTTTTCCCCATAGTCTTGTGCTCAATCGTGGGTTGATGGACACTTAGGCTTCTTCCATGACTTAGTAATTATGAATTGGTCTGCAATAAAAATTCTGGTAAAGATGTCTTTGTTATATTGTGACTTTTGGTCTTCTGGGTATAAGCCTAGTAAAGGAATTATAGGATTGAATGGCAAGTCTATTTTTAGGTCTCTAAATATTTTCCAAACATCCTTCCAGAAGGAACGTAATAGTGTGCATTCCCACCAGCAGTGTAGAAGTGTGTCCTTTTCTCCACATCCATGCCAACATCTCTGGTTTTGGGATTCTGTTATGTGGTCTACTATTACTGGGGTTAGGTAATATCTCAAAGTAGTTTTGATTTGCATTTCTCTAATGATTAAGGATAATGAGCTTTTTTTCATGTGTTTGTAGATTGTTCATCTGTCTTCATTAGAGAAGTTTCTCTTCAAGTACCTTGCCAACCCTGAGATGGGGTCACGTATTCTTTTCTTGCTAATACATTTGAGTTCTCTGTGGAATCTGGTTATTAGACCTTTATCAGAGGTATAACCTTCAAATATTTTCTCCCATTCTGAGGGCTGTCTGCTTGCTTTACTCACTATGTTCTTGGATGTGCAGAAGCTTTTTAGTTTGATCAGGTACCAGTAATGTATTTTTGATACTGCTTCAATTGCCTGGGAAGTCCTCCTCATAAAATATTCACCCAGGTCGAAACCTTCAAGAGTTTTTACTCCACTTTCTTCAAGTATTTTTATAGTTTTATGTCTTAAGTTTAAATCTTTTATCCAGTGAAAATCTATCTCAGTTAATGGTGAAAGGTGTGGGTCCAGTTTTTCAATCTTCTACATGTTGCCAGCCAGTTTACCCAGCACCATTTGTTAAATAGGGAATCTTTTCCCAACAGAATGTTTTTAATTGGCTTGTCAAAGATCAAATAATGGTAAGTAGCTGGATTCATTTCTTGGTTCACTATTCTGTTCCAGACATCCACTTCTCAGCTTTTGTGCCAGTACCATGCTGTTTTGATCACTGTCGATTTATAGTACAGTCTCAAGTCTGGTAGCGTGATTTCTCCTGCTTTGTTTTTATTGCTGAGTAATGTTTTCGCTACTGGAGGTTTTTTCTGATTCTATATCAGGTATTATTTTTTCAAGATCTTTAAAATATGAATATGGATCTTTAATAGGAATTGCATTAAAATTATATATGCTTGGGTAGTATGGACATTTAAACAATGTTGATTCTTCCCAGCCATGACCATGATATGTTTTTCCATCTGTTAACATCTTCAGCTATGTCTTTTCTTAAAGTTTCATAGTTCTCTTTTTAGAGATCTTTCACATCCTTTGTTAGGTATACTCCCAAATGTTTCATCTTCTTTGACACTACTGTGAAAGGAATAGAGTCTTTGACTGTTTCTTCAGCTTGGTTATTGTTGGTATATATAAAAGCTACAGATTTATGGGTGATTTTGTAGCCTGAGACATTGCTATATACCAGGGGTGGCGAACAAGTTCGACTACGCGCTCAGAGATCGCTCCTCAGAGGTCCCTCCTCAGAAGCAGCATAACAAAATCCAAACTTGGCAAACAGCCACAGTATACAAAATAATGATAAGAGGCAAAGAGCCGAAATTCATTTTGGCCTGGAGGCGCATGCGGCTCTAGCCGCGTGTTCGCCACCCCTGCATATACCTTGATCACTTCTAAAAGTTTTGTAGTAGAATCCCTAGTGTTTTCCAGATATACGATCATATCATCTATGAAGAGGAAAGCTTGATCTCTTCTGACCCTATGTGGATACACTTGATTGCCCTTTCTTCCCTAATTTCAATGGCTAAAACTTTCATTACAATGTTAAAGAGCAATGGAGACAATGGGCAACCTTGCCTGGTTCCTGATCTAAGTGGAAATGATTTCAATTTAACTCCATTCAATACGATATTAGCTGTGATTTTGCTGTAGATGGCCTCTATTAGTTTAAGAAATGTCCCTTCTATACCAATTTTCTTAAGTGTTCTGATCATGAAGGGATGCTGGATATTATCAAAAGCTTTTTCTGCATCAATTGAAAGAATCATATGGTCCTTATTTT
>CAUYPK010144724.1:0-16488 GCA_963574355.1 Loris lydekkerianus
TCTTAACACAATAACTGTGAAATTGCCAGGAAGGCTATGTTAACCAGTGTGATGTAAATGTGTCAACCGATCTGTGAAACTAGTGTATGATGCCCCATGATCATATCAATGTACACAGCTATGATTTAATTAAAAAAAAAAAAAATGCTCCTTTATTTCAAAGTAGCAACACAGGAATGCTGTCTCTTAGTGAGAACCCAAACCTCAGCTATAAAGATATCCAGATCCATTCCGTGAGTTTATGCCCTGCTCCACCAGCATCTAAGGTTGATTTTGTCCCAAATTTTGTCTCACTGTTATCACTTTCACTTTCACATATAAGTCAACCTTATGGTATTACCATTTTGTACTGTTCCCCTGTAGTAATTAATAAAGAAATTTTTAAAATTCTTTAAATTTAATTATTCACCAAAAGTGACTTTTACTTATACACAGAAAACACATATAAGGCTCGGCGTTCGTAGCTCATTGGTTAGGGCGCCAGCCACATACACCAGGGCTGGCAGATTCAAACCCAGCCCAGGCCTGTTAAACAACAAGGACAACTCTAACAACAAAAAGAATAGCCCAGCATTGTGGCAGGTGCCTGTAGTCCCAGCTACTTGGGAGGCTGAGGCCAGAGAATCACTTAAGCCTGAGAGTTTGAAGTTGCTGTGAGCTGTGACACCACAGCACTCTACCAAGGGTGACATAGTGAGATTTTGTCTCAAAACAAACAAACAAAAAAAAACATTTGATATCCATATCCATGATTGTAGCTTTTTTTCAATAAGAATCTGCAAGGTATTACACAAATAGTAGAAAGTAATTCCTCAGTATAATGGATTGAGAATGAGTATAGTTTCTGTAAGGATAATTTATGAAGGACTCTGAAATAGACCAAAGGATGGCTGGGTGTATTCAATGGAAAATAAAGCATCTAGCCCTCAGAATGGAAGAGGATTCTTGCAAGTTGTATTTCTGACAAAGGTCTAATAACTCAGAATCCACAGAAAAGTCAAACTTAATACTAAAAAAAAAAAAAAAAAAAAAAAAAAGTGATCCCATTTCATTGTGGGGAAGAGACATGAACAGAAGCTTCTCTGAAGAAGACTGGCGCATGGTCTACAGACACATGAAAAAATGCTCATCATCCTTAATCATCAGAGAAATGGAAACCAAAACTACTCTGAGATACCATCTAACTCCAGTAAGAGTAGCCCACATCACAAAATCCCAAAACAACAGATGTTGGCATGGATGTGGAGAAAAGGGAATACTTCTACACTGCAGCTGGGAATGCAAGCTAGTACATTCCTTTTGGAAGGAAGTTTGGAGAACATTCAGGGATCTAAAAGTAGATCTGCCGTTTCATCCTGCAATTCCTCTTCTAGGTGTATATCCAAAGGACCAAAAATCATTTGGCAATAAAGATACTTGCACCAGATTGTTCATTGCAGCTCAATTCATAATTGCCAAGTCATGGAAGAAGCCCAAGTGACCAGCAGCCCATGAATGGATTAACATATTGTCGTATATGTATACTATGGAATACTATGCAGCATTAAAAAAATGGAGACTTTACCTCTTTTATGTTTACATGGATGGAGCTGGAAAATATTCTTCTTAATAAAGTATCTCAGGAATGGGGAAAAAAAGTCCAATGTATTCAGTACTACTGTGAAACCAATTTATAATTACTCACTTTCATATGAAAAATGAAACACAATTATTGCCTAGAATGAAGGAGGGAAGGGGAGAGAGAAGGTAGGAGGGAAGTGGGTCGATAGAGGGAGGGTTGGTAGAGGGACCACACCTATGGAGCATATTACAAGTTGGATCAATCAGGTATAGAACACAAATGCCTTAATGCTGTAATTGGGTAAATGAGGTGAAGGCTATGTTGGTTAGTAGGATGTAAGTATTCCAATTTGTACAAATAATCAACACATTGAATCCCATAATGGCATAAATGTATTTATGATGTATGTACAAATGACTTAAAAAAAAAAAAAAAAAAGAAAAGAAAGCATTTATGCTCCTGGGATACACTATCCCTTCACAACAAGAGCTACTTTACAATTCTGTAAATTGTAGATAATTCAATAGCAGTGTACCTAAAAATACTTGGCTAAAGACTTAAAAATTCTGTCTGGTAGAGAAACAACTAATTCCTTTGCACCCCTGCCCTAGTAGAAAAGACTAGTTTTGCATATTTTTGTATTATAAACTCATTTCAGTATTTTTGATTCAACTACATAAGCTGTGGTACTCTGAAATATACAAAGATGGTTGTAACATCTTACTGTTTCCTTTACTAATTAATAATTTAATCAAAATCTTTCTCATGTGAATCATAATTACCTTTTTAAAATTTTTTTTAAATTAAATCATAGCTGTGTACAATAATGCGATCATGAGGTACAATGTGCTGGTTCTATATAGTCTAAAATATTTTCACCAAACTGGTTAACATAACCTTCATGGCATTTTCTTAATTATTGTGTTCAAACCCTTATACTCTACACTTAGTAAACTTAACCTGCACCTTTCCAAGATGGACCCTAGGTGTGGACCCATCAATCACCCCCTCTCCACCCTTCTTCCCCCTCCCTTGCCCCCTTCCCTATATTCTTGTACTGAGATTGGGTTATAGCCTTCGTATGAAGGCTATAGTTTCATATTAGGGCTCAGTACACTGTGTAGTTTTTCTTCCATTCTTGGGGTATCTTGCTAAGAAGAATATTTTCTGACTCCATCCATGTAAACATGAAAGATGTATGTTCTCCATCTTTCTTTATGGCTGCATAATATTCCATAAACATGAAAGACATATGTTCTCCATCTTTCTTTATGGCTGCATAATATTCCATGGTGTACAAATACCACAATTTATTAATCCATTCATGAGTCAAAGGGTACTTGGTTTTTTTCCATGATTTAGCAATTATGAATTGGGCTGCAATAAACATTCTGGTACAAGTATCTTTTTTACAATGTGATTTTTGGTCTTCTGGGTATATACCTAGCAGAGGAATTGTAGGATGGAATGGCAGGTCTATTTTTAGATCTCTTAAGTGTTCTCCAAACATCTTTCCAAAAGGACCATATTAGTTTGCATTCCCACCAGCAGTGTAGAAGTGTTCCCTTTTCTCCACACTGGCTCAAAATCTCTGGTTTTGGGATTTTGTGATGTGAGCTAATCTTACAGAGAAGTTGAGCTAATCTTACAGAGAAGTTTCTCTTCAAGTCCATTACCCAGCCTGAGAAGGGATCACTTGTTCTTCTTTTGCTAATATATCTGAGTTCACTGTGGATTCTGGTTATTAAACCTTTGTTGGAGACATATCCTGCAAATATCTTCTCCCATTCTGAGGGCTATCTGCTTGCTCTACTTACTGTGTTCTTTGCTGTGCAGAAGCTTTATAGTTTGTTCAGGTCCCAATAGTGTATTTTTGAAGCTGCTTCAATTGCCTAGGGGGTCCTCCTCATAAAATATTAGCCCAGGCCATGTCCTTCACGAGTTTTCCCTATGCTTTCTTCTAGTATTTTTACAGTTTCACATCTTAAGTTTAAATCCTTAATGCAGTGAGAGTCTATCTTAGTTAAAGGTGAAAGGTGTGGATCCAGTTTGAGTCTTCTAAGGTTGCCAGCCAGTTCACCCAGCACCATTTGTTAAATAGGGAATCTTTCCCCCACTGAATGTTTTTAACTGGCTTGTCAAATATCAAATAACGGTAAGTAGCTGGGTTCATTTCTTGGTTCTCTATTCTGTTCCATATATGTACCTCTCTGTTTGTGTGCCAGTACCATGCTGGTTTTGTTTTGTTTTGCTTTTATCACTATTGATTTATAGTATAGTCTGAGGTCTAGTAGCGTGATTCCTTCTGCTTTGTTTTTATTTCTGAGTAATGTCTTGGCCATTTGAGGTTTTTTCTGACTCCATATAAAATGATGTATTATTTTTTCAAGATCTTTAAAGTATGATAATGGAGCTTTAATAGGGATTGCATTAAAATTGTATATTGCTTTGGGTAGTATAGACATTTTGACAATGTTGATTTTTCCTAGCCATGAGCATGGTATGTTTTTCCATTTGTTAACATCTTCAGCTATTTCTTTTCTTAAGAGTTTCATATTTCTCTTTATAGAGATCTTTAACTTTGTCAGATAAACTCCCAAATATTTAATCTTCTTTGGTACTACTGTAAATGGAATAGAGTCCTTGATTGTTTTTTCAGCTTGGTTATTGTTGGTATATATAAAGGCTGCAGATTTATGGGTATTGATTTTGTATCCTGAGACATTGCTCTATTCCTTGATCACTTCTAAGAGTTTTGTAGCAGAATCCCTGGTGTTTTCCAGATATATAATCATATCATCTGCGAAGAGTGAAAGTTTGATCTCTTCTAACCCTATATGGATCCCCTTGATCACCTTTTCTTCCCTAATTGCGATGGCTAAAACTTCCATTACAATGTTAAAGAGCAGTGGAGACAATGGGCAACCTTGCCTGGTCCCTGATCTGAGTGGAAATGGTTTCGATTTAACTCCATTCAATACGATATTGGCTGTAGGTTTATTGTAGATGGTCTCTATCAGTTTAAGAAATGTCCCTTCTATACCTATTTTCTTAAGTGTTCTGATCATGAAGGGATGCTGGTTATTATCAAAAGCTTTTTATGCATCAATTGAGAGAAGCATATGGTCTTTGTTTTTTAATTTGTTTATGTGATGAATTATATTTGTAGAGTACGTATATTGAACCAGCCTTGAGACCCTGGGATAAAACCCACTTGGTCATGGTGTATAATTTTTTTGATGTGTTGTTGGATTCTGTTTGTTAGGATCTTATTAAATATTTCTGCATCAATATTCATTAGTGATATTGGTATATAATTTTCTTTTCTTGTTGGGTCTTTTCCTGGTTTGGGGATCAAGATGATGTTTGCTTCATAGAATGTATTCCTTCTTTTTTTATATTTTGGAAAAGTTTGAGTAATATAGGTACTAGTTCCTCTTTAAAGGTTTGGTAGAATTCTGATGAGAAGCCATCTGGTCCTGGGCTCTTCTTTTTTAGGGAGATTATGTATAGTTGATGCTATTTCAGAACTTGATATAGGATGGTTCAACATTTCCATGTTATTCTGGCTAAGTCTTAGGAGTAGGCAAGCTTCAAAGTATTATTCAATTTCCTTCAGATTTTCATATTTCTGAGAATAAAGTTTCTTGTAGTATTCAATATGGATTTTTTGAATTTCTGAGGAGTCTGTTGTTATTTTGTCTTTACCATTTCTAATTGATGAAATTAGAGATTTGACTCCTTTTTTCCTGGTTAGGTTAGCCAAAGATTTAACTATTTTATTGACCTTTTCAAAAAACCAACTTTTTGATTTATTGATCTGTTGTATAATTCTTTTGTTTTCAATTTCATTTAATTCTGCTCTAATTTTGGTTATTTCTTTTCTACAGCTGGGTTTGGGATTTGAATGTTCTTTCTTTTCTAATTGCTTGAGATGTCCCATTAAGTTGTTAATTTCCTCTCTTTCTGTTCTCTTGAGGAAGGCTTGCAGTGCTATAAATTTTTCTCTTAGGATTGCCTTTGCAGTATCCCAGAGGTTCTGACAATTCGTGTCTTCATTGTCATTTTGTTCCAAAAATTTATTTCCTTCTTAATCTTGTCTATGACCCAGCTGTCGTTCAGCATGAGGTTATTCAGTTTTGATGTTTTTGTATGAATATGCAGGTTCTTATTGTTACTGAGTTCCACTTTTATTCCATGATGTTCTGAGAACATGCAAGGAATAATTTCTATTCTTTTAAATTTGCTGAGGTTAGATTTGTGACCTAAGATGTGATTGATTTTAGAGTATGTTCCATGAGCTGATCAGAAGAATGTGTATTCAGTTTTGTTAGGATAAAATGTCCTGTAAATGTCTGTTAAATCCAATTGTTAGATGGTTAAGTTTAAATCTAAAATGTCTTTGCTCAGCTTCTTCTTGGAGGATGTATCCAACACCACTAAAAGGGTGTTAAAATCTTTGACTACTATGGAGCTGGAGGAAATCAAGTTGTTCATGACCGTTAATAGTTTCTCTTACTAAACTGAGGTGCATTTTGGTTGGGTGCATAAATATTAATAATTGAAATCTCATCATATTGAGTCTTGCCCTTAACAAATATGTAGTGACCCTCCTTATCTTTCCTTACTTTTGTTACTTTAAAGCCTATTGTGTCTGCAAATAAAATTGCAGCACCTGCTTTTTTCTGTTTTCCATTTGCCTGGAATATAGATGACCATCCCTTCACTCTGAGTCTATATAAAGACACTCTGAGTCTATATAAAGACACTCTGAGTCTTTTAAAGTAAGACAATATTTTTGTTTGCAGCAGATATCTGGTCTGAGTTTTTGTATCCTGTCCGCCAGCCTGTGCCTCTTTAGAGGACAACTGAATCCGTTCACATTGAGAATATTGATAGGCCTGGTATAATTTTGGGTATCGAGTTTTTTGAAAGGCCAGTGGACATTTTTAATCCTTTTGCCACTGTGGAATTTGGAATTTGATTGAAAGTTTCAGAGTGAGTTTACTTTTGTGGTGGAGAGTTGCGCTGGCCATTATGGAGAATAGGTCTGAGGATATCCTGGAGAGCTGGTTTAGTTATGGCAAATTTCTTCAACATATGAATGTCATTAAAGCATTTAATTTCTCCATCATAAATGAAACTCAGTTTATCTGGGTACAGGATCCTGGGTTGAAAGTTATTTTGATTTAGAAGATTAAAAGTCAATGACCACCCTCTTCTGGCTTGAAAGGTTTCAGTAGAGAGATCAGCAGTCAGAATAATATTCTTCCCTTTGTAGGTTATGGTTTATGTCTGGCTGCTTTCAGGATTTTCTCCTTCATATTAACTTTAGTAAAGTTAATTATGCTGTGCCTGGGGGATGTTATTTGGGTTGGGTCATGCTGGGGTTCTGAAAGTATCTGCTATCTGGATTTCAGGATCTCTTGGCATGTCTGGAAAGTCCTCTTTCATAATGTCATGAAGAAGGGCCTCTGTGCCTTGTGAAGCTACTTCATCACCTTCAGGGATCCCTATTAAGGAAAATACTGGTTTTCTTCGAATTATCCCAGAACTCTCTGAGAGAATGATCTGTTTTGGTTCTCCATTTCTCTTCCTCTTTGAACATTTGGGATCATTCAAAAGCTTTGTCTTCTATGTCGGAAATCCTTTCTTCTGCATGTTCCATTCTGTTACTGAGGGATTCTACTGTATTTCTCATATCATGTAAGGCTGCAACTTCTTTTCTCAATGTGCCTAAATCTTTGGTGATTTTGTCTTTGAATTCATTGAATTCTTGAGACATCTTCTGAATTAACCCTACAATTTCTACCTCCACCTTTACTTGCATTCTGTTGATCTTGTTTGCAATCCAAATTCCAAATTCGATTTCAGACATCTCAGCTATCTGTTTGTAAATGTGATCCTCTGGATTGGCTGGTTTGTCATTCCTTGGGGGAGTTGAACTGTTCTGTTTATTCATGTTGCCAGAGTTTTTCCACTGATTCCGCCTCATGATTGTTTTTTAGTGTTTAGCTAGATGAGCAGGTAAGGTGAAATTGGACTGGAAACTTCTACAGTTGTGGTTGACCAGCCCTTCACTTAGGAACTGGGACTGGTGATTACAGCTTTTCCTCTACAATTTTGCAAAGGATTTGTATAGTACTACAGTCTGTGACTCTAGAGGCCTGCTTGGTGTAGTGGGGATAGGTGGCTCTGTCTTGTATTCAGCTGATCTATCTAATCCTAGTGAATCGGTAATTCTGGGTTGCAGTCTCAGCTTTGGTGAAATACAAGCAACTAGGACATCCCTTCCTCCACTGGTAATATCTGGAATAGGATAATCAAACCTTACCACTACAGTAAAACCTGGGTCCCACCTTGGAGGGTCCTCAGGTAATTTGTCCAGTTCAAGAGTTCCAGACCAATTGTCCCAGACAGTCCCCACTCTGTAGCTGGAGAGTTCAAGAGGACTTCAGCAACTAGATGTTAGGGGTCTATTGGCAGCTCAAGTGTGATTTAAGCGCCTCTGGTGCTCCAAAGGGTCAGAAAGGCCCATCCAGTAGGAGGTTTAGAGCCAGGGGGTTGATGTCTCTTACCCCACCTTAGTTGTCCTTCACCACCAGATTCTAGTCACGCCAGTCTCTGGTAGTCCCACTGCCAGTGTCTGTTAACCCTGTCTCTGTGGCCCTGTTCTGTCCAATAAGCAAATGTGCCAGGACTATGTGCCTACCAGAGAGTCAAAGTGAAGTTGTTGCCTCCTCCTCATGGTTACCACAGTCTGCCACCATCCAGCAGGGGAAGCTGAGGTCTGCCTGCCTCAGGTGCTCAATGGCAGCTGAAGAAAGTTCTACTTGAGCTCAGTCCAAACCTAAGAATATCCAGATAGAAAAGAATTCCTACCTCAGCCACCACACCTTTGTTGCCGCTGTTCTGCAGCTCTGGAATCCCTATGGGTAAAGTCTGGTTCCCTTTGGTAGACCACAGAGTTGGAGAGATGACGCTCCAGAGTTAGACCCCAGCAGAATCACTCTACTAATGCTGAAGTTGGGTGGGCAGTGCCTCCTCTTGGGTTCATGCACCTCAGCAGTTTCCGAGCCTCCACTGCAGTGCAATAACCCAAGCTTCTGTCTGCTGCTGAGATACTTTTTTGGGCCAGGTCAGTCACCTCTCCCTCTGTCTTTCTGTACAGTTACTGGATTCACAGGTACAGCACAGCTGTACTGCCACCACTGTCTATGCAATGTCCAGTCCTAGCCAAGAAATGTAGACATTTGTATTCTGGAGGAGTTGGACTTCTAGACTGCCAGGCTGGGGGTTGGGAGGTAGACTGAAGAATCAAGGTGGCAAGGAAAATATTTGTTCAAATTTCCTGCCAGACCAGGGAAATCCTAGACTCACAGCAGGGGCTCTCTTGAGAAGGAGTCCCATCTTCCAGCAATTCCCTCTGGTGGAGTGAGGAAGGAAAGCCTCAGTTTATCGCTCACCAGTAGAGATCACACAGTAAGCAAGCAACTCTCTTAGGGGAGGGGACAGCCACATAACCTCTTTGGGATGAGATCTGTACCTGAAAATAGTTGCTTTGGAGTCAAAACTTGCCTCAGCAGGGAAGACAAGCAATTATCTATCTCATCTATAAGCTCAGCTCCCCTCCTTCAGTTTTGTTGGGTTCTTTCTGGACGTTATCTCTCCCTCCGGACTGGAGCTTCTATTGAGAACTGGCTCCAATCAGCCGTTGTCCCCCATTCCCCCTTGTTCTTGTTGAATGTGAAAATTGGGGTTAGGGAAAATAGCCAATCCAAGGATTTAGCAAAACACCAAACACATTGAGACCAAATGAGCAAATAAACAGATAAAAAGGCTACAGACACACAAGCCCACAGATACAAGAACAATTAGAAACACATAGACATACAGACAAAAAAAAAAAAAAAAACTACAATAAAAATAATGATAATTGTAAACTAATTGAAAAAAAAAAAACCCTCTAACAATCTGATGTAAGCACTCTCAGAAACCATAAGAAGAGAAGAGGAAGAGAGAAAGAAAAAAAAAGTAGTGTTCATAAAAAAGTTAAAAAAGAAGAAAAAATTAAAAATACAAAAAAAAATAAAAAATTAACAATAACTCCTCTAAGAAAAGGATGAAAAAAAAAGAAAAAAAGGCACCGACCACAAAAATATTATTCTATATATCTGTACATACATCTATACGTATGATGTAGGGGTCAACTTAGTAGGAATATATTTATAATGCAATATACTTTCTGGACGCCAGGTGGCCCTGTGAGTAGTTCCCAGGCTTATACCTGATTTACAGTTTACACTGTTACCACGGTAACCACCTTATCTGGCCAGTGACCATTTTTGGAGTTTCTATAAAAGTTTGTTTCCTAATTGTTGCCCAACCTCGGCTACTCTGTTCCAGAAAGCACTCCTATCCAACCTCCAAACTCGATGCAGGAGTCCACACTTCACAAATCTTTCCACTCTGCTCCCACTTTCTCCTGCAAATTAGCAACTGCAATTGGCTGTGAGGGAGGGGCTGGCTGCCTCCAGCTCCTGCCCCTGTGGGGCGGAGACCTTTTCCTCAGTTTCCTTGGCTCAGAGTCTCACTTTTGAGTCAAGCAACCCGTCAGTTTGCCACACAGCCTGAACTGCCAGTCCACACCAATGTTCCCTGCCAGGAAGGGTCTGATGTATTTAATCACTCCTGTTGTTCTGGGAAAAGGTGTCCACCATTCCGGACAATTCAAATGTCTGTTTCCTGGGTGGGATCCCTTCCCCTCAATTTTCCATTGGGCTGCCTAGTCCCCTGTGGCTCCAAACAGCACTCCTTTCTGGTCACCAAACTCCACTCAGGAATCCACACTTGTCTGAAATTTTCATGAATTAGGTTTTGCCGAGAATTGGGAACTTCTGTCCTCTGTGAGGGAGGAGCCGGCTGCCGGCCAGCACTGCCGGGCAGGGGAAATCTCTACAGCAGAGCCCTGTGATTTTGAATTACACCTCAAATACAGCAATCCGCAGATTCACTGCATGTCTCCAGCTGTCTATCCACACCAATAATCCATGGGGGAAAAGATCCAGAGCCCCCTCCCTCTCACTTGATGACTTGGGAGAGATGGGCTACACATCCGCCCCGTCCGCCATCATGCTCCTAATTACCTTTTTTAAAAAAAATCAATCTTTAACAGCTTATAGGATATATATGTAAGACAGAAGGCAATGCTATCTGAAATGGTTTACACCAAACTATAATGAAGTGGAGACAGTATTTTGTTACATGGTTTTAATTTCTGTTATCTTCAACAGCTATGCTATGTTCTACTTGTAAAAGATGTCTATCAATAGTAGTATGTGGATAATTCATATTTGAAAGTTGTTCAAGGAAAAAAACTTTAGTAAATAAGCATATGCAAAAAAATGATACTGAATTCTTGAGTTTTCACAGAACTGGAAGTATTGCTTATTCTTAGTAGTAGTAGTAGATATTTCTTTCCCATTTTCTTACAATGCAGAAAACATCCAGGAATGGGTATAGTGAGTTCTACCAGCAACTGCCCTTTGCACAAGTAGAAACAGTGCATTCTTTGTGATCAGGGTGAGACTTTGCTACACCTGATTTCCATGAACTTTCCAAAGAGTTAACCAATTCTTTGTTGTGCTCCTGCAGTACTCTTCAAATATCTCTTGTATAGCAGTGATTATACTGCGTGATTATTAAGTCTTTTCTGTCTTTACCAAACTAAATTCCTTTAAAATGAGAGAATAGGACATTTTTTCTGTATGACTTCAGTTCCTAAATGAATCATAGAAGGAGTTGTCTGGTTAAATATAAAAAATTAATATCATAAACTGTAGACTGGGCCTATAAGTATTAATGAACTAATGAATTATAGCTCCTATCAATTCAGATATACAGAATGTGTACAATGGTCAAGTATTCCGTGTTGACAGCATTCGGGGAGAGACAATAACAACGACAAGCTAGCATAAATCTATTTTTAAATTGGTCTTCATGAAAATAACTTAGTTTTTTTTTTTGTTTTTTTTTTTGAGACAGAGTCTCACTATGTCACCCTCGGTAGAGTGCTGTGGCATCACAGCTCATAGCAACCTCAAACTCTTGGGTTCAAGAGATTCTCTTGCCTCAGCCTCCCAAATAGCTGGGACTACAGGTTCCCGCCACAATGCCAGCTATTTTTTTGTTGCAGTTGTCATTGTTTAGCTGGTTTGAACCCGCCAGCCTTGGTGCATGTGGCCAGCACTGTAACCACTGTGCTATGAGCACCAAATCAGAACTTTGACTTTTAATAGCCAAGTCTATAAACCAATTTATTGCCAAACATAATTAGAGGAATCAGAAAGAAAACATTTTATTGAAAGTTAAATCCTCTCTGACTTGTGGACAATGAAATACATGTTTTGATTTTTTTTTCTAACAAAAGCCATTGAGATAACCAATGTCTGGATTGTGGTGGGAAAGATAAAGGACAAGCTATTTGGGTAGAACCTCCTATTTTCACACATTTCCAAACTAGTACATTATGACAGGGTATGGCAGTAAACCTTTTTAAGTCCTTTTTTCCCCTTCCCTTAAATGGCTAGTTCAAGAAAATGTACCAAGATATGGGTGAGGTTCATAATCTGATAATCATTCAATCATTCATCTGTGCCAAGCACTGCTGAGTGAATAAAAAAAAGTCCCTGATATCTAAGAACTTTATTTTCCAGTGGTATTGGGGCATAATTGGATAAAGAGATACTTAAGATTTTTCCCCTGTATTCCATATAGAAGGTTTCTAATGTATTTTGAGAAAGCAAGCATTCTATGTGACAGCTAATACCAGGAACTTGGGCAGCAGCCCCATGTCTGATATACACTAAGTAACACGCCCATGGTACATTATCCTTTCTTAAGAGACCCTATTCTGCTGAGACCACTGGCAGAGCTGGGTATCCTGAAATCAAACCACAAGAAAAACCAAGATATGACCCAAGGGTATCTGTTGTTTGGCTTTTGCTTACAAAAAGCTTAAAAGCAAACTAAATTTTATTTTGGTCTTTGACACCTAATTATAGGCCAACTCTCTCTGTTGTTTTTCATATAGCATTAGTAATATCAGACTGGTAGTCTGATCTCTAACTTTAGTAAACTTTAGGCAGACTCTTGCTTTTGGTATAGCATTAACGACACCAAACTGGTAGTCTGAGCTCCACCTCAATAAATTTAAGGCACAGCAAACTCAATTTCATGTTTAAACACTCTACCTATGGTTGCATATTTGATATGTCATATCATTGGGTAGCTTTTCAAGTCTAATGTTGGCTTTGTGAAATGTTTTTTAACATTTTTTTATTCTAAAAACCAATTATGAGTCCTTGCAGATAGAAATAATGTTTATATGTCTTCCATTTCTTTTCTTGGGGTTTATATGTAAAAAAAAAAAAAATTATCTTGCTCCCAAGCTACACTGTAGGTGGGTAAAGGAAGAACTTCACCTACCTTTAAGACACATGGTAACACGAAAGCAGTTTCATAGTCTAGTTGTACTTCGACTCCAGAAACCAGTTTCTCTTTTAGTTCTGTATAGGATTTTATATTGGCTGGTTGCCAGAAAGTGCCTTTTTGAGGGATCCTTTTTCATTAAGAAAGAAAAGCATATCCTATAGCAAAACAAAGGGAACAAAACCAAAATGGTACTTCACACATACAAATAAGGGAACAGGTACTTACTCTCTTTGGTTGCCAGAGGCTAGGGCATGCTATGGTAAAAACACTGAAGGAGTAGAGCCTAGATGGATAGATTTCTGAAGGATTAAAATCAATTTTTTAGAAAGCAGAATGATGGTACGGGGTGGGCTATGTGTGTGGGGTTGGGGAGATGTTGGTCAAAGCACAGAAAATTTCAGTCAGGTAGGAGGATTGAGTTCCTGTGATCTACTGTTTAACATGGTAACTACAGTTAACACACCACTGCATGTGTTCTTAAAAATGGTTAAGAGAGTAGATTTTAAGTGTTTTCTAATTTTTCTTTTTATCTCTATGTCTTTCCTTGCAGTATGGGAAGAAAATGGGGTTTGAAATCCTAGTTACACCATGTATTTACTGTGTAACTTTGAAAGTCCTGAGGTTTTACAAAAATTTGTAGAGATGATAATAACTATCCCCTAAATTTGTTGTGAAGGATAAAATAATAGTGGCTAGACTAGTGCATGGCACTTGCAGGTGCATGTGCACAAGACAGCATTAAATGCCATACATATAGCACAGTGCTTAAAGGATACTCAATACATTCTGCCTAGCAGTGATAGATTCAATGTACCAGTTTGGAGGGACTATAAATTCAGTTTATATCTGACCCATTCTATATGCAGAATATAAATAAAATATCAGAGACTGAATCTTTATGCTTAAACACCTGAAATACATATAAAACAGTTCTTAAAACAAACAAATCTAAGATTGATTAGTGTCTGCTAGTAAAGTGATAAAAGAAAACTTTCAGAAACGTGGAGTTCAAGAAAGAATTTACAATGGACACTGAAGATTCTCTGTCTACGGAGAAAATTCTAAATTATTTAAGCAGGCTTACTATACTGCTTTGCTGTCATCAGCAGATTCGATTATCTCCATTGTGTTTCCCTCATGATTCTACAAAAGCTAAATCAGATCATATAGTTTGAAATAATATTAATAAAGAATTTTAGAGGTATCTATAGTTTTTCCATTTGGGGACAGATTTATCTTCAGAGCTCTCCCTTCCCAAGTCCCCTTTTCCATTAGTTTATAGGCCTAAATGAGCCTTACCAAGATAGGTCTGGGCACTGTCATTCTCACAAATATTTGGCAGAGAAACTCTGAAATGCTGTCTTGCTGCAAGAGGAGGTGGTGGTGGTGGCATGGGGGAAGTTATCCAGGTGAATGCTAGAATATCGTCAAAAGGCCCAGTTTATGATAGATATTCTCCTTTTAAATGTCTTCTGATCTGAATCTAAGAAAGGAATGAGATTATTAGCAAAACTAGTTTAATTCACTTAATCTTATTTGTATAACTTCCATGTTACAGTTCATTACAATGACTCAAAGAGAAATATTTATAGATATCTTTTCTTATTGATAATTCAACCCATAAGATTTCATGATAATATAGATGAAAGAAGACGTAATGAAGGAAGAGTCAAATGTTTTGGTTCTCCTGTCCACTCTGGGCACATCATTATTTTGTTTAATTGAGTTTGGTAATAAATTTTCAAAGGTGAATGAAAGACTCCCTTATTGACCATAACAACTTAGACCAGAAAGTGTTGCATACACACATATAATTTCCCATTTTAAAGGTGAGACTAGGCATACAAAAAGTTTTAATTGGACCATAGTTAAATAGAAAAATAAAGTGAGAAGAGAGGTTGCAGAGGGGAAGAGAAGTAGAAGCAAGAGAAGCACGAGATAAAAGGGAGGAAGATAAAGAAGAAGGAAGAAGGTCTCTAGTAACACCCTGACTGCCACCCTAGGGAAAAATATTCTCTCCTGGGGCCATGGCATTTTATTAAGAAAACAGAATAAACACTTTAACAACAAAATGATCTTTTGTGCATGAGTTATACGCAACTGGTGTGGCACAATAATCAATTTTTACACTGCATGCCATGTGAGGTGTATGTGACTCACAACATACGTATTGAATTTGTTCCTGAGAATTGAGTCTTTTGTTATTCCACAAGTATTTAGTTAAGTCTGGAGTAGACCTTGGGTGGTCCTGGATGACAACCTCTGAATCTTACCCTCTAAGTATGGCAACAATGTCACATCACTGTATACTTGAGGGTGGAAATATGGGCACTTAATGAAGAGTCGTATCTTGATGTGCTTACATTATGAGAAAAAAATGATTTAATAAACTTAAAGACAATATTCTATTGTTTATTATAAATAGGTTAGAAATTAAATTTAAAAAATGATTACAGATGATTGACAAAGGGAACAAAGACAGGAGGGAACTGTATCAAAAAGCATATACACATTCAGTCTACAAGGCCTATACTGAAAAATTCAAATTCTGTTACAAAATAACGACAGCTTGAAGTCTGGCCCTTTAAGACAAGCAAACTGTCTTGCCAGAACTTCACCCCTCCCCAACGGGACTGGTCCCCAAGGTCTTTGGGCTCCCACAGGTAGGACTACTCTCTCAGAGGCAGTGAACATATGGAGTTGGAAAAATTAACGAGAAAGGGCAAAATGTGCCAAAAACAGCACATACACTTTAATCTTGGAGAAAAAAGGTCTCTCAAGGAAGCGAGGGGAAAATGCCCCTCCCCTCCCATTGCTCAATATGACATGACAGCCCACTACCCACAAGACTCCCAGAAACTTAAATACTCATCTTGGGGTTTGTGTGCAAGTTCTAACTGAGGTCAGCCTCAAAGTCCTACACCTGGGCTATATTCCTGTTGCGGATTTTATTTGTGTTAGCCTCAAAAATAAAAATGAAAATAAATCAATAGAATCATGATAATTTAAAAAGTTTGATTAAAAAATACAAGCCCAACAAGAACCCCATGGTTCAGTGCCCCCCACCATTTAATATATGTAATAAAAACAAAGCTAACCCACGGTCCTCACGTTTAAAGGCAGACAGTCCCCTTACACAACTCTTTTAAAAACTTTCTCTTCATGTCTCAACTTTTCATTTTTCCCTCATCCTCTCATCTCTGCCAGCCACTAAGAGAGAACTCACAACACAGTTTGAGGCTGGTCCCCAACACATACTATGGTATACCGTATATACTCGAGTATAAGCCGACCCCCCTTAATTTTACCCTAAAAACAGGGAAAACTTAGTGACTCGAGTATAAGCCGAGGTGGAAAATGCAGCAGCCACTGGTAAATTTCAAAAATAAAAATATATACCCAAAACAATTACAATAATTGAGGAATCAGTAGGT
>CAUYPK010144725.1:0-42146 GCA_963574355.1 Loris lydekkerianus
TCACTGTGCTCTATGGAAGGGAATGGGTGTCACTGTGCTCTATGGAAGGGAATGGGTGTCACTGTGCTCTATGGAAGGGAATGGGTGTCACTGTGCTCTATGGAAGGGAATGGGTGTCACTGTGCTCTATGGAATGGAATGGGTGTCACTGTGCTCTATGGAAGGGAATGGGTGTCACTGTGCTCTATGGAAGGGAATGGGTGTCACTGTGCTCTATGGAACAGAATGTGTATCTACCCTTCCTAAATGGGGTGAGGGCAGTGTAGGCTGAAAAAATCAGGTGGGTTAAGAGCAACCTCTAGAACTTCAAAAGATCAGAAGGGGATCTGGGTAATGATGGGATAAATGTGAAGGTGAGTTCACTCAGCATCCAGGTCTGGGTCACTCCAGGAACAACAAAGGCTCCCGGAGCAGGGGCTCTGCCAGCAGGCAGCATGCATTCCCATCTTCATCACCATAAAGATAGCAAAGCAACCCAAGAGCCCACCAGTGCGTGAATGAATGGCTTCATAAATGTGGTACATGCATGCTGTGGAGCACTACTCAGCCGTTACCGAAGCCTGCAGATGTAGTTTCTTTTGTGACAACCTGGCAGGAACTTGAGACCATTCTTCTAAGTGAAACTTCACGAGAATGGAAAAACAAACACATGTGCCCAAAACCAAGCTGGAACTAATCCATCAACACGTAGGTGCACATATGCAAGAAAACCAATCTAGGGGAAGGCAGAAGCAGGGATGGGAAAATTCACACCTATTGGACACAGTGCACACTCTCCGGGTGAAGGGCACACTCACTACTTTGACTCAATCTGCACAAAAACAACATATGCAAGCAAAACATGTACCCCCTAATAATCTGAAAAATTAAAAAAAAAAGATAGCAAAAGATTAATTCCATTTCCTGTTAGCTTGGCATCCCTTTAAGTAATTTTCTCAGATGAACTCAGTTTATTTCTCACAACCACCCAATTGTGGGCATTCTGCTATCCTCTGGTTGGAGAGAGTGAGAAAGAGGGGGATAGGTATGTAGGTTATAGAGATATTTTCTGTTTCTCTGTGTATGTCTCTACCCATCTGGAAAAAACAGAAGCTGGAACACTCACATCCCAGGGGTAAATTTAACTCAGGAACTGGGCGGGCAACTTTTGGTCTCTGTTTTTACTGACAGATGCCACTAATTGCAGGGTGTGATCGAGTGTCACCAGAGGCAATGCCAGCTAGAGTCAGACAAAGCAGAGTTCTCAACCAAACAGCACTTGTCCAAAGGGTGCCCTGTGGAAGGAGAGTTTTGTGTTCTCATAAGGGGCTCATAATACCTTTAATCTGTGCTGTCCAATATGTGACCTGTTAGCCCCATGTGGCTGCTCAGCACTTAAAAGTGTGGCTAGTTCCATGTAGTGAAATGCTAATTTTTTAACAGCATGTTTTACATCATGCTATTGGGTTAAATCAAATATATATATATATATATATATATATATATATATATATATATATAGTTATATATATATATACACACACATATATATAGTTATATATATATATATATAGTTATTTATTTATTTTGCTTGTTTTAATGTGGCTACTAGAATAATTAAAAAATCACTTCTGGTTTTTATTCTATTTCTTTTTTAAAAATTGTACTAACAACACAAAATGAAATAGGCACTCTTAAATTTTTATATGCACAACACAGTATCGGTAACAATAGGCAAAATGTATGGAAGTTCTTTAGGATGCACTCATTTTCATAACTGAGATTTTTTTACTTAGGGTGTTTGTATCTTCTAGGGAGAAAGGATATATCTTACAGATACAGAGAAAGATTTCTGGAGAGCTCCTTCTTTGTCACTACATTTTTGGCTGGGAATGGCTTATGTATGTTTTCAACTCCGGCCCTAGTAACTATACCCTGAAAACAGTCATTCCTGACTCTCTGCTTTTGCTTGTGCTGTGCCCCCCCTTCTGGAGTTCTCCTGTGTTATCCCTCACCTGGATCACCTGGTAGGCTCCTATAGATCCGTTAAGTCCCAGCTGAAAAACCCTCTTCTTATAGTTACCTTTTAATTAATTGTTCTGCCCTTCTGCCCTTTGGATTTACACAGTACCTGGAGCCCATTTCCTCATTTGTGTCTCTGATTGCCTTATGTTTTGGTCTGTGTTCACAAATACATCTCCATAGCTGTTCACGGATTCCCTTGAGGTGAGGGACTAATTAATTTTCGATTCTTCTGAGGCAGAATCCTTCCGCTTCCCCTCCAGAAGGAATCCGTGCTAGAGGCGGCTCATATCACAAGAGTCAGTTGTGTGGAGCTCTTTCCCAATTCCACCCTCAGTGGCTTCATGCTGACAATTTAGAATTGGCCATAGTGAAATATTTACACCACAAGAATTGGCAAACCATTGAAAGGGGGTTGTGAGGAGGGGAGAAGGGAGAGCCGGTTGTTAAATATTTGCCCAGTGCACACTGATCTGAAATAGAAGGGAATAAAAGTCCTTTGCTACCCGAATCAGCCTCAGAAAATAGAGGTCATTTTCTTGCAATTAGGTGACTTGGGTGCGAAGGAATTTTGCCTTCTGTCCCACGCACACAGTTTGGGGAGCTCTCTCTGTAGGCTGTAATGCTTAGGCTCTGGTAGGGAGATGATGGGTAATACTATGACAAATGATGAAGTTTCTTCCCAACTCTAAAACTCACTGATTCTGGGCATCATGCGTATCATTCACAAGTAATTAACATTAATAATGCCCTACGTTTGTGCAGCCCTTATCTTTCTTTTTCTCCCAGAGAGCTTTCATATTCATTATGTCGTTTGCTGCCTCCACTGAATAGAGAACGTTATATGTCCTGTGTAGACTTCTGCTGAAAGTCAAGTACACTCTGTACACAGTTGTCCCTTCCCCAAGTTAGGAGATGGAGGCCACTGGCTGAAGGTGGATTCTGAGGGTGAACTCTGAGGATCAGATAAGGCAAGACAGTGACCCAAAGTCACACAGATACCAGTGACAGAGTCTCGTCAGCCCAGAACTAGGTTTAAAGGTGAAGAAAAATTCCTGGTAGTGGCCCAGAAGAATGAAAAAATGGCAAAAAAATTTAAAAAGGACTATCTGCATAATATCAACTGCCTCAAAATTGAGATGGTTTATCTTTCACTCTAAACGTCTGAGCATTAAAACCATGTGAAGGGCTGCCCACTTTTTCTATTGTTTGCTATCCACCTAGCTTAGCAGACACCGTTACTCTCCAGGAGGCCGTGGACTCTTCATGGGATTTTCATTTTCCCCCTCTGGAAAGCATAGTACCCCAAATCAAAGATAAGCAGATATTTTATAAATTTCAGAAAAGGTTGATAACTCTTTGAATCCCCTGTGAGAACCCCATTTTTAAAATTTTAGATTACTATGAGGGTAAAAATGTTTGGGTTACGTTGTTTTCGTGTCTCAGGTAAAGCTCAGTTTGTAGTTGAGCCCTTCACCCGGGGGTATGCTGTATATTCCTACGCTGTGCACGTCAGGCGAGAATTTAACAATCCTCCTCACCTATCCCCTTTCCTGTCCTCCCCTGCCCCCTCGCCAGAATATACTTGTGTTTTTTCCTCTTGCACAGTGTGGTTTTCATCTACTAGTTTCATATTAGTGTTGAGCACACTTGATACTGGTTTTTCCATTCTTGTGATAGTTTACTAAGAAGAATGTGTTTTAACCCCATCCAGGTAAACACAAAAGGTATAAAGTTTCTATCTTACGTCTGAATAGTATTCCACGGTGTGTGTGTGTGTGTGTGTTTATATATCACAGTTTGTTAATCTGTTTGAGGGTTGATGGGCACTTGTGTTGCTTCCGTGTCTTGGCAGTTGTGAATGAATTAGAATAAACATTCTAGTGCAAATGTTCCTGTGTAAAATAATATTTTTTCTTCTGGGTAGATACCTGGTAATGGGATTGTGGGATCAAATGGAAGGCCCACTTTTTGTTCTTTGAGAATTCTCCATATTTCTTTCCATTGGGGTTGTATTAGTTTAAAATCCCATTAGCAGTATAAAAGTGTTCCCTAAGAGAATCCTCTTAAGAGGTGGGGGAAGAGAAGCCGTTTGGGTTTCATTACTGAGTAATTTAGACAAACCTGGGTGGGGACCTTCAGACTCCCTCCTTTTCTCTGGATTTATCCAACTTTGATACATATATTGTATTTCAAACTAGACCAAAAGAAGTAAATTTAGTGAAAAGGAAAACTTGTGCAGGATATTGTTCGAGAAAAGAGTGAAGATACTTGTGTGTGTGCTGAACCTCAGTAATGGCCCTCATGATGTGCTTATTAACATTCCAGAAATAAAGATTTAGTGCCATTACAGAGAACACTTAAGAGAGAGAGAAAAAAAAAAACAACTGATTGTGCAAATCATCTACTAATTTAACATTTTCTGTACTGGTTAATTCTTATCGTGTGACTGTATATCCTCAAAAAAAAAAAAAATAGAATTTGATTCTGAAGAATTTTGGCTACATTTTACACTTAAAAAAGAGTTATAAACCCATTTCCCTGTGGCAGACAGAGGAACCCCTCTAAATACGTTCAGTGGAATTACTTCTCTGTCCCTGGAACCCATTCTCCAGCTAGTCATGTGCTGGCTGATGAGAGCTGTTTGTGAAATTTTAAAGAAATCTACCAGTTGATTGATGTCATATGGGCAGCTCAAATTTGATCACGAGAAAGAGCATTCTATTTACACCATAGAAACTGGAAAATGACCCAGCGATTTTCTTCCACCAGAGAGCTGGTCGTTAAGCATTTACAGCACACTGCTGCTACTCCTCATCTAAGGCACCACTCCATTACTTCATTCAAGTTCACCTAATTCTCGTAACCATGAATGAACAGACAGCCACACCGAGGTCCTGGTCTTAGTCGAAAAACCGAAGATTTAAAGCTCTCAGGAAAGTGAGGACCACACGGGATTCTCCACCCTCCTCCATTCCATCACCTTTAGGTATTTGGTAATTATCTGACATCACCAGACAGCCTTTCTTTTTGTTCTGTTGTCTAATCCAGTTCAGTGGTTTTCAGACTTCAGTGTATATGAGGTAGAGCACACAGGCTGATGATGCGAAGCCACCTGGATGGCATTTAGTGGGAGTATCAGGGGCCTGGGTAACTTTGGCCCCACACATATTTTACTGGAGTTGGATGAACACCACAATACCTGGTTTTGAATCCCACCTCTGCCACACACAAGCTGTTTAGCTTCTCTGTGCCTCTGGAGAGGATGATAAAGGTCCCTCACCTGTAAGTGTCGGGGGAAGATGGCACATGTTAACATGTTTATCATGCTCAGCATCATTCCGGGTGCCTAGTCAGTGCCATGTCCGTGTTAGCTCTTATTATTATTAAGGTAAAGAAGGGGGATGGTTTAACTGATGGCCCTGCCAGTTGAGTGAGGGTTAGTCGGGGTGGGGCCCAGCCTGGGAGACCAGCCTGATCCTCCCCGAGTCAATCATTGTCGCCACTGTCAATCGCTGGCAGTTGGGTGTTTGTAGGCCAAGCCGGTGGCCCTGGCCTCTGATTTAGAGACCCTGGCGGTTTGTTTTATCCACTTCTGTCTAACTCCTTTTGGAGCTAGAGAGCATGAGGAAGACAGGAGCGTGGGAGAAAAAGTCTCCCACTTCTGCGAGGGCAGAAAGATGGCGGAGGTCGTGGTGAAAGGTTGGATTTCTTATTTGGTGCAGTAGATAGCCATGAAGAATTCTTTAAGCAGAGCATTCTCCCAGCAGAGATCCAAAGCCCCAGCTGGTGTCTCAGGGACTCCCAGGCCAGGGGCTCCACGCCCTCCCCTTCAGCAGTTGTTTTCTGATCTCAGCTCTGTGCTCACATCTTCCAGGTGAGCAGGTTAATCCCCCATCGGCTCCTGCACTGAGTGGACACGTGCTCTGCCCATGGAATTATAGCAGGGTATGAGAGTTAATTAATGGGAAATTGGTGTACAAACCGGGGGACTTCCGGAAGACCAGAAACCCTACAGAGATGACAGTGAGAAAAGACTAACCCGGCTTCCCTCCTTGCTCATCTGTGACGTTTGTCACATCTTCCCAAATGTCCTGGCTGGTTTCTTACCTCCTTCCACATCCAGACCTTGTCTCATGTCCTAGGGCTAATAATAAAGATAAATTTGAGAAGGAACGAATAAAGACACAATCCTTGTAGAGCAATAAAATTTATCATCATGGTTTAGCTAATCTGGCAGTACTTATGCCTGCCGCCTGCCTTTCCAGCCATCGAATGACTAATTGATAACTAATTTCCTCAATTTGTATTTCATTACTGATTGCAGCAGGAAAGCTTATG
The DNA here is from genome assembly GCA_963574355.1 of Loris lydekkerianus. Lineage (NCBI taxonomy): Eukaryota > Metazoa > Chordata > Mammalia > Primates > Lorisidae > Loris > Loris lydekkerianus. The sequence continues at coordinate 6,343 of CAUYPK010144725.1, forward strand.
CTGAACTCTGGGAATCAGAGAGCCCCTCGCCAAGTCCACAGAGATGCTACTTGCCAGAGTTCTCGGCCAACCAGCCAGCTGTGCAGGAAAAGTGGCCTTTTCTTAGTGATACTGCTGACGGGCACTGAGTATTTGTTGCATGTGGGAACCTGGCCTAAGTCTGTTACTTTTGTATAACAAATGTGAGGGTCATGCTGTATGATGTCAGGGGTGAGCCCCTAAACTGTATTGTCCTAACAGTTGAAGTTCATTTATCACTAATGATTTAATTAGGGGGTTCCTGGCAGAGGATAGGGGAGCTCTGTGCTGGGCAGTCATTCATGTTGGGTGAGATTCAACATTAAGAACCGGGTTGATTAAGGCTCTGCCTTCATTGCTGCCCAGGCACCACAGGGTTGACCCTCAGCCAATGGAGGGAGGGAAGAGCAGGGAGGGTCATACATGGGAAGTTTTAATGGCCAAGCCCCTAAAATAGTGATTTTCAACTGGTGTGCTGTGAGAGGATCTTAGGTGTGCCATGAAAAATTTTAAAGATCATTAATTAAATTATTTTTGAAACAAGTTCACAGCACAGTAAGTATATTCTCTTGTGTGTGTGTGTGTGTGTGTGTGTGTTTTTCCTTTTGATCAACATAATTTAAGTGTGCTGCAGAAGTTTAACTATAGTGTGCTGTGAGATTTTAAAAAGCTTGAATAAAAATCTGGTCTAGAAGAACACATCATTTCACCTCACAGTGCCTTGGTGGTGACTCAGTCACAGACTGGGAGAGGTGACGTGGATGTCACACAGGAGGAAATAGATTTTGCCGGACAGATCGCCACAAACGTGAGATTTCATTTAATTCTTACAAATGCCATGGAGTTGGTCATTATCTCACTTTACAGATGAGGAAACTGAGGCTGGAAGAGGTTAAGCAAACCTTTTAGTAAGGGCAGGAGCACAGTCCTAAGCTTACGTCACCTGTCTGATCTCCAAGTAGGCGGTAGGCTCCTACTTCTGTCTCTTGCAACAGGACGCTCTGACGATGAATTGCTGCTTACTCTTTGCTCAGCACCACTGTAGCTGGACCTGGGCCCCCACAAAGTTCTCCACTGCCTACAGCACTGAGCCTCCCAGGAAAACATCTTAGGAACTTCCAGCAACCCAGGATGTCTGATGGGGTCCAATTTCAATGCTTGAATTCTAAGCTGACCACCCACATGTACTGTCTCTGCAGGGGGCACAGAGCAAGTTTAAACTGAAGCAGGAAAGACATCACTAATTAAAGCTTTTCTGAAGTCTTCTGTCCACTGGCTTTTTAACAAGTGATGCTATTAATCCTACATGTTCTCGATTCTTCATTTTCTTTGTGGGGGAGGAAAAGTTGAAGGCGATACTGTGGTATTTATCCTTGAAATAATGTTGCCATAGTTACCTCTCGACTCTATTCTAACGGTGTGGCAATAATTGAAGCAGAGAGACCCAGAGATGCTCGTGTAACTGTGAGCGTGGTCCGTAGGTTGGGCATGAAAAGCATCTTTTAGATTCGGGGGAGGAAGAAGGAAGCTTGGCCCCAGCAATTAACCCCAAAGCACGGCACAGTGGTCCTGTCTGCTGGACGAGAGTGTTGCTTGGTGATGTCCAAAGTGAGCCATTTCTGTGAAGTTGCTTTGTTTTCACATTGTTTTACAGTGACACTCTTAGAATGCAAGAATATAGTGTCTCCATGGAAACTGGAAATGTACAAAATTAAGACCCAGAATAGGAAAGCTTCTATGAGCACAGCTCTGTTGATCACTAACGAAGAAATGATGTGTTGCAAGTTCAAGGGGTTGGATGTCAGAAGAGACGGGTGATAAGTGTGACATCCTAATCTAACCCAGGACCTTCACATTTTGGACAAGGCCACACCTCTAGATGTGATGCGCCCTCCCAGGCAGGAGGAAGGCTCCTTAATGCCCCACCATGGGACAGAATTGCTGCCCCTCCAGGGAACAGGTACCCTGACTGCACTTACCTGTTGTGAACTCCTGAAAGGGCAGCGTTAGTGGGATGTGGAGAGGCCGCGGGAGGCGGTGTGAAGACACAGCATTTGTAGTTGGATCACGGGGAAGTGTTGTGACTCTGAGCAAATTCCTCCAGCGTGCTGAGCCCCGGCTTCCACATCCGAACGTGGCGATGCTAGTAGCATACACATTTCCAACTTAGGTTTTCTCTCTTTTCCCTCCGTCAGGTATTTATTTTCACCACCACCATTTTAACCATCTTCAGCCTAACTTCCTATACATGAGGACAAAGTTCAGTTAGGGTGTCCGAATCTGCCTAACAGCCTGCTGTCTTCACGCAGCTCACAGAACAGTCAACAGAAACACAAAATGTCTCTGTGCGCAGATGCTCCTTGACCCCCTGGGAACCGGCGAGTGCCCTGGGCAGGTGCATGTCTGTTTAAATCCTACTTCCTTCCTGGACCCTCTTCCATGTCAGCCAACGTCCCGGGCAACTCCAGACCTTTCATTCACTTCCTTCCACTCATATCTCACACGTTTGCTCAAATGCCGTTCAGTTGGATCAGGGGCATTCAAATGCATGCAACTCTTGTAAACAAGGCAAGTTTAGAGTCCTGTCAGCCGCTTCAGTAGCTTTTCCCTACTATGTTCCCAACGGCACAGAACAGAAGGAGTTTCCCTTCACCATCGATGCCAAGCATCTGCTTTGGGTAGAACCACAGCTCTCGTGCTGACCTCCATCCTTGTCTGAATACTCTGAGATATCTCCCACAGGTCTCTGTCTTCCTCTGGAAAGCTGGCTGTTACCATCACTCTCTGGCTGGCTGCTGTCTTTCTGATCTGCCCAATTCTGTTCAGTAAAAGGAAGAAATATTCTTCTCTGTTTCTTTTTGGAACAGTGAACAGTTCTCGCTCACCAATGCAGACAAGCCTGTGATACTCCTTATACATCTTGATCAAACAGCCTCAATGCTGCAACCACCAGCAGTTTTACTGTTTAAAACTTTCACATTTCCCCTTTTTGTATGTTTGAACGGCAATGAAAATGTAAGTTTCTATAATCTTGTAGATGGCTGTGAATATCCTATGGGGTTTAAAAAAAAAACACAAAACTTGTGTTTAAGCCTCAGTATGCTAGATGTGTGATCTAGTAAAATCTGTGTAAATAGCAGGATGTTTTTGTTTATCTAATATTTATTGAGATGTTATAACATTAACTGGATGTTAGTTGGATGACCACCTTGTCCAGGTTTACCTAAGCATGTTTCCAGTTTTATAATTGAAATTCTCATGTTCTGGAGAACCTCACAGTCTCAGAAAAACTGGGACCATCGTTTGCCTGAATTACGAGGGATAAATTGGTAGACCAGATAATACCTCTACCCTCAGGGATCTGACAGTTTGATAAAACAGAAAAGAAAAACACTCAGTGATTTCATTCATACACACACTCACACACACATGCATATATATTTGTATACACACACATACACTTGAAAGACTTGAAATTAGCTCAAATGCATGACCACGTGTATTTGTGGCAGCCTTACTCACAGTAACCAAACAGTGAAAACAATTTAAATTTCCATCAACAGAGGAAAGGATTAACAGACAATGATCTATCCGTGCAATGGACTAACAAGTGAGGCACTGACCTGGGTCACAATGTGAATGAACCTTGAAAATGTGCTCCCTGATGGAAGCCAGACACAGAGGTAGCCTGTTGCATGATCCCATGTATATGAAATACTGGGCATAGGTAACTCCATAGAGACAAAGGGTGTTAATAGATGGGTAGTTGCTGGCAGATGAGGGGAGAGAGGGATAAGGAGTGAGTGTTTAATGGGTGTGGGGTTTCTTTTCTTGGGGATGAACACATTTTGGAACTGCCTAGAGGCAATGTTGAAAATGCACCAAATGCCCCTCAGTTGGGTAATGAGATTGGGGAATTTTATGTCAGTTTTCAGTGGAAAACTGACACCATACTGTGGTAATAAACAGAATGGTGGCCAGGAGAGGGTCCTGGGGCGAGAAGGGTCACGTTGGGGTAAATAGTGGGCACCACGTACGAAGAGATCAGAGCTGTGTTCTGAGCACGAGGGGGAAGCTCGAGTAGAGGTGGGAGCCAGGAGAGGCTTCGGGCGTGGTCCGTTTATGACACAGGGATGCGTGTTTCAGTGTACCAAGTTCACTTCTGAAGAGCACACAGGAGCAGAAAGCCGGGGCCCTGCAGGGTGCACGCCCACTTCAGGCCACTCACCTGTGAGCAGGATGACCTGTCCCTGCCATCTCATAGTCATTCTTCCCGTGTATTTCCTAGGGAACATGTTCACACAGGCTCTTTGGCTAAATGGAATAAAATGAGAACCTAGGATGACAAATTCTCTAGGGAAGCCGTTTCATGTCAGGGATTGATCGGTGCTGGGACAATGCCCCCCTGTCAGGAGCTAAAGCATCTTCCACCTGGTCCTTACCCTGCTCCCCCTATCACAGTGACCGCAGAACCAAAGGGTGTTTAAACACTTTCCAGGAGGCGGCAGAGGAAAGGGTCCTTGAAGCAGAATTTGAATTCCGGCTCTGCTCTTTGTCACCTGTGCGTTTTGGGACAGGTGAACTTCTCCAAGCTCTAAATGTCATCATCTGTAAAATGGGGATGAGACAACAAATGGCCTGTTGTGAGGATAAATGAATTTCCCGATGAAGTGTACACTTGTCTGGCAAATAACAAGCAGTTGGTAATTATTAATTTTCTCTATTCTTCCCTCTCCATCCCAGACTTAACTAAGATGTATCGTCAAAGCTATGAGTGAGCAACTCACAAAGAGAGAAGTCTAAATGACCAGTACACATGCTCGGGCTGGGTAGCAACAAAGGATTGAAAAGTGAGACTAGACATTATTTTTTTCCTACAAAATTGACCAAAAATACCAAAAAAAAAAAAAAAAAAAAAAAAGGAAGGAAGGAAGGAATAAAAGAAAGACAAGAAAAGTTGGTGTTGGCATAAAGAAGTTGGGAGCCAGACATTCTCACACCAGGCTGCTAGAAACACAACTTGGAACAATCTTTCAGGGGCCAATTTGACAACGAGATGAATATTCTTGTTTCCAACGTCTTAAATGCAGTTTCTCCTTTGACCTGGCAATTCCGCTGCGGGAAATTTACCCTCGGGGAATAATTAAGGACGTGCTCACAAACTTAGCTGCAGAAGGCACTCTATAAATAGTTGTTAAATGAAGAAATAAGCGATGCACATTGCTGCATTGTTTATAATAAAGTAAATTCCAATAACAGAAAAAAAAAAAATCAAGTAAATTATGAGCTGGCCATAAAATGGAATTCTTTGCAACCACTAAACACGATTTGGTAAACACGTTTGGATAATTCCATCATTTACATGGGCCTGGGAAGATATTTCTGATTCCGCAAGTGAAAAATTATGTTAAATGGCATATTGTATGGCTCTGTCTTGTTTAAAAATATGTATCCATAAATAAAGCGGGGAAGAAAAATCCTTGAAGGATATACAGCAACACGTGGAAAGCAGTTATTGCCGAATAGTGACACTGAGTGATTTTTTATTTCCTCCTTTTTTGCTTTTCCGTATCTTCTGAGCATATACTATTTGTGCACTTTAAAAAAATACTTAATGTTAAAATAGGGGGGACTCGTTACAATGGGGGTGGATTTTTGGAAATCAAGCTAAGAACACAAAGCATAAATGTGCCGGGCAGGAGAATATAGGGGGTCTGGCTGGGTGAAAAGTATACCATGATTTGGGCAGCCTTCACCCCCATCTGTTTGTCCTGTTTTTAACTGCAGATCAACACTCTGAGACTTTGGGAGAGCTGGTTTGGCTGCACCCTCCTTAGAAAGTGTCATGCCTGGGAAACACACACGAGAGCTCTCCGTCTCGGCTGTGCTTCACCCAAGTTGGCTGTGCTTGGGGAGACTCAGTCCCGGCTACGTCGATGTGAGCACGCCCATCTGCAGGGGTGTGCAGACAGCCCAGGCCCTGACCTGGAGGGGGAGAGAGCTGGATTCTAGATGTGAGGACAGGGCCCAGCCCAGGAGATCCTTGGGGTGAAGGGTGTCTATTTACCTTTCCAGCTCCCCAGATTCTCCCCGAGTAAATTGCTGCGATGGAACATAATTGCTTTCCATTTTATTTTTAAAAATTGCTGCCAAGGCAGTCTTCTGGCCTCCTGAAGTCAGCACAAATCTGAGAATACACTTACTCCAAGGGAGTATTTTTAAAACTTGGATTTGAAAAGTGATTTACGCCAGGCGATCGGCAGGTTGAGGTTCAGCAGAGCATGACAGCCTGGCTGTGTCTCAGTCCCAGAGATTCACAAAGCTCAGGGCACCCTTTCGTTCAGGCCTCTGCTCTGACACTGCCTTGAAGATCATACTCCTCTGACCTTGCCGTAGAAAATAGCACCTCCTTTTGGTTTTCCCATATCTGTTCCCCACCCTATACACACACAGGCACTACTCTTGCCCTGGCCTTGTGTTATCTCTTTATTCACCTGTTCACCATCTACCTCCCCAACTAGGACGCACATGCCACATGCTTCGTCCTAATCATTGCTGTCCCACTGAGATTAGAACCAAGGCAGGTGCATGGTAGGTAGGTGTCTGATAAACACTATGAATGGATGAATGACGGACCAGGATGGAAAAGTCTCCTACAGCCTGGAAAATGCTACAGGCCAGGGAGAAGTGGGCGTGATGACTGTGTTTGGGCCACTCCACCTGTCCATCGCAGCACTGATGTCATCAGGCCCCACATCATGGATGGATTGACTGAGCTCCTAAGACTCTGAGCATACCAGTAGTGTTTATAATGGCCTTCAGCCTCGATGCTGGAAGGTTGCTGAGGCCCTGAGATTTCTTTGGTGGGGAGGACGGGACTCTTGTACATGTGCTACCAAGCCAGCTCCACCAGCACATTGGGCTAAACTCTCTGATGCTTTAAACTGACCTCAGCACCCCAGAAACAGGGGCAGGGACAGCACCAACCATGGTGCTGGATACTGGCAGAACACCAGGGAATGGTCGACACCCTGTGAGGAGTGAGGGCGTCTCTCCCATGGAAGGTTCAGGACGCCTCAGCACTCACTTTCTCTCTTCCTCATTCTTTCCATTAGTCTCTGAAACTCTGGGGATGAGGATGGGCATTTTTTTTTTTCTTACACTAAGTCTCACTCTGTCACATGGGTAGAGTGCTATCTTGTCATCCTACCTTACAGCAACCTCAGTCTCTTGGCCTCAAGCGATCCTCCTGCCTCAGCCTCCTGAATAGCTGGGACCACAGGTACCTGCTACAATGCCTGACTAGTTTTCTATTTTTAGTAGAGATGGGGTCTTGCTTTTGCTCGTTCTGGTCTCAAACTCATGAGCTCAGGCTATCCACCCGCCTCCCAGAGAGCTGAGATTATAGGTGTGAGCCACTGTGCCCAGCTGGGATGGGCATGCTTTACTATCAGCAAAGCTATAGCCCAATATACAAAGGCTGCAGAGTCAAACACTAGCTCTAGTTGCTTCACTGGCTGTTTCTGAAAACACAGGGCATTCCTTCTCCTTGGGGCAAGTGTATACCTTACGATTTCTGGATTCAATTGCAAAGTACTGATTCTCAGAGTTTTTGCAAAGAATTCATAGCAGCCGCCTGTCAGAGAGCCATTCCTATAACGTATACTTACTAAGCACTTATTGTGTGCCAGGCACTGGGTATGCAGCAATGAATTAAACAAAATCCCTGCCCCAATAAAATATCTTCATGCCCCTAGTGGGAACTGTGATTGGATTTGGGAGAGAGGAGTCAAGGGTGGGTCTGATACCCAAATCTAATTGTAAGAACTTTCAATGGGATTTTTTTTTCTTTCCTCAAATATATGTGTATTAAAAGTTGATGTTTTTCCCTTCCTTGGAAAACAACTGATTGGTTGAACTTGGCTTTGTACAAAACCACAATGTTTTGCACTGGCAAAGCATTGTGCTGCCTGGTGCTGTTGGCCTTGCTCTTGTTGGGCCTGAGCTCCAATGGCTAGATTTAAGAATACTCCTGAGTAGACATGTGAATTCTTTAAGCCCACCTGCTTCAGTTATGCTACAAGGAGTGTCTCAGCTCCCAGTCAAAGGATTTCCAGAAATTAGAAGAAGAGATATTTGCAAATCCTTGTGGACGTGTGTGGAGAGTTGTTTGTGGGGTTCGTGATTCTCAAAATGCATCATCAGGAATCCTAGGAACCCCGCCCTGCCACTGCTGCTGAGTGGACTTGGACTAGTAACTTTACCTTTCCTGCCTTATCCTTCCTCATCTATCAAATGATCTTTATTTCACATGGCCATTGTGGGAACCAAATTGGATGGCGTAAGTAGAGTGTCTGCTCCTGTGGCTACCACATAGTAAGTGTTTAATAAGTTGTGATGATCAAAAATGGCAGCAGTTATTATGAAAAGTAGGCAGGGAAGATTTTGTTCACCATGGGAGCTCAGGTTTGAGCTCCAAATAAGTGTGAGGGGGCTAAACCTGGGTCAGTTTACCCATAACCTCCCTTTCCACTTGGGCTTCCTCCCTGTGAGACTGTGAGCATCATTTGCCAATGATGAGCTCTTCCCCTACCTTCTACCCAGATCTCTCCTTTCTCTATCATCATTGGGAATTCAGAGAAGCTAGGCTTCTACCCCTCCTTATAAAATCCAAGCTCATGTCGCCCTGCCAGTCCACCGGGAGCCACCACCTGCAAACTCAGCTAGTCTTTGAACATCTCCTTAGAGTTCAGTCTGTCCTACTTCTTGCAGATAACAAGTTCTCTACATTTGGTTCCCATCATCTTATTTCAGGGTTTTCTTTGTTGTTGTTTTTAGTTTGTAGAAACTTACATTTCAGTCGATTGTATGAGGTGACTTCTGCCTTTTAAAACAGGTGTCTTCCCCCCCCCCCCCAGAGTGTTTTCTCTGAGCCCCTGGCCTAGAGCTGAGCATTCAGTTCCAACCACAGGTTGAAGGGAGGGGATGGGTTGGTAGAAAGACCCTAAAGGTAATAAATATTCTGTGAGGAGACATCTCTTCTTATCTAAAAGGGCCCCTGCTCTTTTCCTGATCTCAGGGTGGAAGAGGTGGAGAGCTGCTTGCAGGTGTAGGATTACTGGAGGGACAGGGTTTCCTTTATATGGTAGGTACGGGTGTGGTGATGTCCACAGCCATCCTTGCAAATCCATAGCTGAGAGGAAAGTTTAGAGGTGGAGTTCCTGGGTTACCACTGGGTTAGAGAAAGGAGGATAAAGATGCTGAGGTGCTGGGGACAAGAAGGAATGAAGTATTGTGTGTATGGGTCCAGGGGCCCCTGACAGGCCTCTCCCAGTCAAACCGTCTTGGGTATCCAAACTCATGCATCTCCAGTTTTCTGCTGTTGTCACAGCCTCCCAAGGACACGCAGGACCTGCTAGGGCATTCTCATGAGTTCCCTGTGGCATTTATTTATAGGGTGGCTTTCCTCTGGACTCCTAAAGAGGCATAAATGAAGTGTTGTTGAAAGGGGAAGCCTGTTTACTGTAATTAGATATTTAAAGACCCTCATTAGTCGTCTTTGCTGGGACTAATACTCAGCAGTACCAAAATGAGGGGCTTTCAATGCCGTCCGCCTCCTCCCCCTCTCTCAGCATTGTTCTTGAGAATTTCTATTTGTACTTCTCGTAGGCCCTCAAGCCTCACAACCAGACTTCTGACCTAATGAAGGCCCATTAGTTTCTCTCTGCAGATGAAAACATATGTGTATGTGTGTGCGTTTATATATATGTTTTTCCCAGTTAGAAAAGGTTAAGAAACAGTTGGGTCACCCATCAGAGCAAACGCACAGCTCACGCAGCTATGCAATTATTCAAAAATAACCCATTTCCATTTGCGAGAGTAGACTGCATTTAAATAAGCATTCTCTTCAAATAAACTTTCATTAAGTTAGATTTCTCAGTAGTGTGCAAGCTTAATAAATGGGTGCACGTCGGTGTGCAGTGGACAGGGTTTACCTCCACACTTTGTTTTCGGGGCATGAGAGAAGTTTAACCATAATGAGGTAAGTGAGCATATTTTGGTAGAGATATCCTCAATGTAATGAAAGAAAACTGAATTGTGCATCTTTTGGGGGGGGCACTTAAAATAGCGGAGCTTCGGAAAAAATGACTGCTAAAATTTCATAGGAAACTGTGGCTATTTTCTTTTTCCTTTTATGTCTAATTAGACACTCTGATTTCAATGTGCCCTCTCTGTTTAGATGCCTTTGGAATACTCATTTCCCTCCCTTTTGTGTGGCATTGTTGGGAGGGGATATGGGGCAGACACAGAGCATAGCTACAGGTGCAAAATGAAGAATACTATTTTTCTCGTGTTTTTAGTCCAAATGAAATACCGGCACAGGTCCTGTTTGAAAGGTACCAGGTGGTAGCATTTATTTTGGCTGAAACTCTACATCCTTGCCCAGATATGCTCTTCTGTGCATTATTTGTGTGTGGATTTGACTCTGCCTGCTGGGGAGGGGGAAGAGGAAGCAGGTGATTCTAGGCACTGCAAAAAAGGTAGGTCAGGCCAATCTCTGCTGCTGCCTGGGGTGTTTTATTAGAAAATGACTTCTGTTGGGTCCCAATGGAAGCCACTCTCCATGGGACAGGGGTAGGAGATGACCAGAGGAGGAGCTGGACCACAGTAACCCTGACCACCTCTGCTTTTGTTTTGTTGTTGTTGTTAGTTTCATTTTGTTTTATTTTTCTTTGTACTTGAGTGTTTTTGATTTTCTAGGAACATTTTTAGGAAAAAATTTTTTCCTAAATTTTTAGGAGAAATTTTTAGGAACAAAATTAGAAAATTCAGAGAATGGGAGAGAGATGTTTTATTTTTCACTGTACTTGAGTGTTTTCAATTTTCTAGGAACATTTTTAGGAAAAATTTTTAGGAGAAATTATAGGTATAAAATTATAAAATCCATGGAATGGAAGAGAGGTGGGATCAAACGGAGGCTGCCTTGGGCTCCATTAAGAAATCCTAAATAGTTTTGCCAGCAGAAAGACTTGTTAGAAAGTCTATAAATTATCAAAAGATCAAAAAAGAAAAAAAAATAGGGTCAATTAAATATGGATGCATAGGAGATAGAAAGACCGGCAAATGACTGCCTTAAACCTGACCTATTAGGTGGGAGCCACCTTATGAATATGTTGTGGGCTCAGCTGTGTCCCCTGGGAATTCTTATGTCTAGGTCCAAACTCCAAGCACCTTAGCATGTTACCTTATTTGGAGATGGGATCTTAAAGTACAGAGATAAACAAGGGACAAAAAGGTCAGAAGGATAAGCCCTAACCCAACATGACTGGTATCCCAATAAGGAGAAATGTGGACTCAGACAAGCACAGGGAGGAGATGGCCATCTGCAGGCTGGAGAGAGAGACCTGGTCTCCTTCCTTTGCGGCCCTGGAAAGGAATCAAAGCTGGCCACACCCTGATCTTGAACTTCCAGCTTTAAGAGTTGTAAGATAACACATTTCTATTGTTTAGGCCACCCAGTTTGTAGTATTTTGAATGGAAGCCCTAGAAAACTAACACAGCATGTAAGTAGTAGCAAGGATATCTTGGAAGGAAATTAGGCTGTGAGTGTATGCATGAGGTCTGACAATCAAGTTCATGAACTCATCCTAGGAAAAGTGCTACATACCTCGTTGCTGAATATCACTATGGTCACTTTCAAAGTATTCCCCTTAGGAGTCTATGCACTGACACCAGTGTCTAGCCTACCCTCCAAAGCACTTTTGGAACTCTTTTCCTAGAATGGTCATCAAAGCTGTCATCGTAATACCCATGATCTCCTGAATGTCACCAAAATGTCTTCCTTTTAGTATTTCTATTATCTTTGGGTAAATGAAAAAGTAAATGGGTAAATGGGGGCCAAATTGGTGAATAAGGAGGGTTCCAGTACAATTATTTGTTTACTCACTAAAATCTCCTTCACAGACAGTGCCGTGTAAGCTGGTGCATTGTTGTAATGCAAGAGCCATGAGCTGTTGGCCAAGATTTTCAGTTAAGATTTTCCTATTTCACTATAGATGTTTACCTGGTCTGTGCTTCTCACAGTCAGCCAATGATTTTGACGCACAATTTCATGACTCTCTGCCATGTTTTTGTCAGTTCCTGGCCACTCTGATCTCTCTTCATCAGAGATGATTTCCCTTCCCTCAGGAAAACATTTAATCCATTTGTACACTGCTGTTTTCTTCATGGCATTATTCCTATAAACTCAGACTAACGTGTCCTTGATTTTACTTCCATCTACTCTTCCCAAGTTTAATAAAACATTTAATATTTGTTGATTGCTCTAATTCAAGCTCCAGTATTCTCACCATGGCACACAAAAACACACAACAATAATGAACGCCACTCAGCAAGACACTGTTATATGTTGACGTGAACACAGATGTGAGGCACTGATACACCAAGGTTATAAAACTTTACTAAGCTGCTTTTACGGTGCTGCCAACATAGGCACATGGTGGCCAGTTCACAAACTTAAGTGTCAGAGTCTCTCCGTTTTAGATATTTATCCTCCTCTAAAAGAGAGATTCCAAAGGGTTGAGGCAGAAAAATAGCTGACCAATAAAGAAGATTCACAGTGGGAAAAATACAGGAGAAACTTTGAGTCTCTGGATTCAAGGTTCTAAGAGGAAAGAATGTTTAAGGCTTCAGCCAAAGTGGTTTGGGAGTTTACCTGTTATCGGTGTATCTGTGTGAGTACACATGCATATATTAACATTTACATAATTTACAAACTTAAGTAAGATGCTCTCATGTTAACTGACTTATTCCATTGCCCAAACACATGATATCCAGGGAACTGACTGCAAGTATGTAGCCTAGAAAAGGATAGCACACATCTTCTAGGACTCTATTATGTGCCTGTGACAGACATCACTAATCAATCACAGCACTCTTTTTCTCTGTGCTAAGCCTTACCTCCAACTCTTTTTAAATTAGGAACATGACACATGAAATGTAACCTATTTGTAGTCACTGGTCAAAACCTTTTCTACTCAAGATTTTGTCAAAAGTAGTATCGACATCATGGATAATTGTGGGGGGTTGGGATGCAGAATCTAGGGCCCCATTCTCAGACCTGCTGAGTCAGAAACTGCATTTTTTAAACAGGATCCTCAGGTGATCAGTCTGCACATAAACGTTTTGGGAAGCTCTGAGCTGGGTGCATTCTCTTCCTGAGAAGAGAGTCAAGGTGAGGTCTATGGACATGTGAGAAATGAAATCTATCCTAATTAAACCAGTAGTGGATACCCTTTGTGTCTCAAGAGAAAACACTTTTGGGGATCATGCAAGTGAAGATGCTTGAAGTGAAATTTAATTCTTTCTCTCCGTGTAGGTGAGTCACTCTGTGTGTGTGTGTGCGTGCGCGTTAATGTTTTCAGATGACATAGTTCTTATTTAATGTCACAGTATTAGTTCAGCCAGGAACATGCCTTTTAAAAACTCTGATTTGTAGAATAAGAATAGTGAATTTATAAGCAGAGTCTCACCTGGTGCCACAAAAGGAACCTCCATAATACCTTGTAGAAAACAGCCAGAGTCACTAACAGGCTCCCCCCTCAAGGTGGAATCTGTCTACCACCTCTTGAAAAATGTCCTCAAGTATGTCTCACAAATCCAGATTTCTGGACTCTACTCCCAACCAACAGACTTGAGGCTCAAGAATTTGAGCCCAACAGGCTTCATGCTTAGCAAGATCATCAGGTACATCTATGCACACTCGAGTTCAAGAATCACTTCTTCATCAGGTTGATTTGAAAAGTCAACTCAGTTACATAAGAATAAACCTTATGAGAGCGTGAATAATAAGTCATTTACACTATAGTATAAACAAACATGCTTACAAACATTTATTCATGGCTGGTAAGGGCAAGTGAGATAAAAGGATGCTAGAAACATGTAGGAATGGGCAGCTGGGAAGGAGGTGTGGGGAAAGGAATGTTTGGACCAAGGACACTTGACTGAGAGGACAGCTCTGAGGGATAAATCAGTGTCTCTGTATTTGGGGGACTTACCTTCTGATTGGGAGATGGAGACAACAAATAATAGCATAGTGAAAAAGGAATGGGTGCTGCGAGGAAGGTAGCACAAAGGACTGTCAGTTACAATTTTAATTAGGAGGACAGGAAAAGGCCATTAAGATGAGGAAATTAGTCTTGCAGAGATTGGAAAAAGAATGTTCCAGCTAGAGGGAGCAGCTGCGCAGAGGTCCTGAGATGGGAATGTGTTCAAGGAGGCCTCCTGGCCAGAGAGGAATGAGCAGGGCTGGAGCATCAGATGAAGACAGAGATGGGGGTCAGGATTTTGGCTCACAGTGGGGACTTCAGAGTTTTCTGCAAGATTTTGAGCAGAGGACAGGCATGACCTGCCTGGGTTAGGTTCAGCAGTGGGACTCCAGCTGCAAAGCTAAGATAGACTTCTGGGGGTCAGCACAGAAGCAGGGAGACAAAGTTAAGAGGTTATTGCAATACTTAAATGTATAAATTTTTTGAGCACATGAAGAAAGAGGCTTGTCCTTCTCACCCCACCGTAGCTCACTCTGCAGAGGTCAGTATCATGGGTGCTCATGAGCAACCTCTAGATCAGATCCATAGTTATACAAACTCACACAACACAGTTTGTTTTTTTGATAAATGTGATTACACTAAGCATAATGCTCCAGAACTTAATTTTTTATTCAACATATCACGTATTTTGTGTCATAGCCTCGTCTAACAGCTGCATAATTTTTCATAGCATGGATGTGTGACAGTTGCTATATTAGTTTCTACTGATGGACATCTGGACTGTTGTCAGTTTCTTTTTTTTTTTTTTCCATTCTGGACAATGCAACTGAACGTTTTTTTGCCACATCTATCTTTGTGTACTTGGGTGAGTGCGAGCATGGGCTTATTTAGGAGACATAGAATTGCTAGGTCCAAGGGTGCGTGCCTTCCGCTATGTTTTGTTTTTTTGTTTTTCAGTTTTTGGCCGGGGCCAGGTTTGAACCTGCCACCTCTGGTATATGGGGCTGGCGGCCTACTAACTGAGCCACAGGTGCTGCCCGTGCTATGTTAATAGATAGCAACTGTTTGCCTTCCACATAGGTTGTGGTGATTTACATGCCCACCAGCAGTGTGATGTCTGCTTTCTAGGTCAAGTTTCATGCATCACAGTTGTCAGTTTGTGAGGGAGGAGGAGTATAATGCAGATGAAGAAACTGAGGCACAGAATGGAGGCTTAGGGCGATGGGGAAAACCTCAATAAACAGGCAGACAGATGGGCCTACAGACCAGCAGCATTTTTTAATTTCTGGATTAATAGCGCCGTGGTTTCCTTTGACATTTCCATGTTAGTGGAAATATTCGATTATGTCCTTTATTACGGTACACAAATGGGTATTTCTCTGTCAGATGTTTTTAGAAATTATTTTCACAGAGGCAGTATTTTAAGAACACATACATGCACATAGAATGCCTACATTCAATAAATGCCAGACCTCTCTGGCTCTGTCTGATCCCTCTCCATGAGGAGAGGTAACTCAGCTTCCCCAGTGAGACTTAGTAAGCGGTAAAAATCAATGGCTAAGTGATTAAGTTGTTTAATCATCCATGCTGTGGTCACCATTCCATAGACATTCATACGGTGCTACTGTGTGTTAGGGCTTCAGGATACGGGTGGGTTTTAAGCAAGATCTTAAATTTATTTTAAGAATCACCTTTCCCTAAGAGTTTTCTTCCAACCAAATCTCATGCAAAAATGGAAAATCTGCAGAGTTCTTATGTAGTCACAATGCATGCGGTTTGCTACTTGAGTGGCGGGGTGGACCAAGGGACATAGCCCACACCCTCACGTTAGCTTAGAGAAACTCATGTTCTTTTCTGGGGCTTCCTGAAGCCTCCACAGAGGGTGTGGAGTCTGGAGCCCTCTGCTTCCCCACCTGCAGCACGGCTCCTAAGCTGCTTCTTGACTAACTGCCCCCTCCGCCCATTCTGCCCACCATCCTTTTCTTTGCCCTCTTCCCTTCCAGTTTGCCAAGACTGGTGTTAAACTTGAGTCTTTCTCAAGGTGGAGAAGGCAGGTGGGGCAGAGGAACAGTGTCCTGGTAGGGCTGATGGGAGTTAGGCCAGCATTGCTCAGAAGGTAGGAGAAAGTAAGAAATATTTGGGGAGCACCGACTGTCCCATTGGTGATAAATGGCAAAAACAAAGTCGCCTTTTTGGCTAGAGCTGGATTCTGAAGCCAGACTCACCGAGTCTTCTGAGCACCCGCCGGGCCTGTTGGTTGTCTGTCAATCCGTCCCTCTCCCCTCTGGACAGCCACAGGAGCATGGCCTCAGCCTGCCTTCAGGACCCCCGGAAACAGAGGACCGAAACCCACAGATTTGTTATTCTGCATCCTCAGAGCTTGCTAAAATAAAATATTGGAAACACGGCATGCTGCAATTTCCACAAATGTGGGGGTTTTGAGAAAACAAGGAGCTGGCAATCTTCAGATGAAAGAAAAATGATTTTGAGCGGCGAAAATGCAGGCATCTGTGGGAGAAAGATTATCTGGGGAGACAGGACCAGATGATTCTTCTCCTTTTCTGGAGGTTTTGTCTCTTGACCTTGAGGAGCCCCCGTTCTTATCTGGGTTACGCATTTCAGTTCTCCAGCCTGAGCGATGAGCTCTCCATCACCTGGCCCAGCTTCAGGGCAAAGAGTTGTTCAAGAGCCCAATGAATCTTAATAAAAAATGGAAATGGCTTTCCCCCTTCATTTTAATTAACATTATGTCTACATTTCTGGGATAATGGATAATTAAGTGAGTTCCCTTGGCATTACAATGTTCTTGGAAATAATTTATGGTTTCATTTCACTATGTGAAGGCTGTTTGGGTTGGTGTGTTAAGTTTCATCATAAATATTTCCGAGGAGCATTGCACATCCGTGATTTGTGTTCAGGTGGTTGCAATGCCCCATTCTGGGGAAGTGTCATATGTAGTATTTTCTCACAGGCCACATTTCCTTCCATTTTTTTTTTTTTTTTTGCTTTCTTTCTGGGCACACAGCCTTATTGCAACATGTTGTATTCCTTCCATAGTGGGAGGCCACGTCCACTGTTCTAACCTGTGTTCCTCTGAGTAGGATGGTTGACCTGAAACAGGATCTCACTGGACCTTCCGGAACTGGGCTGGGTTTAAGTCCCCTACAGGGAAATGGTAATAATAAGAAGTATTGATATTAATTAAATGCCCACCACTCTGTGCTAGGTACTGTGCTAAATGCTTTGCCTGCATTGTCCATGATCAGTCTTCATAACAAACCCATGGATGGTGCTGTTATTATGCCTCCCAGTGGACACCAAGCTAGGAAGTGGCAGAAGCTGGATTTGAACCTGGAGAGCCTGCCCCTGTCCACCTGTGTTAACCTTCTCCCACCAGAGAAGCCCTGTCCAGGAGAATTTCTAAGATGATCGAAATTTTCTTTCCATTTCAGCACTGTCCAGCATGGTGGCCATGAGTCATGGATGTCATGAAATGCAGCTCAGTGTGACTGTAGAACTGAATTTTGGATTTGCTTTGAATCTAATTACCTGAAGTAGCCACGGGTGGTTACTGAGTGAGCTGCCTGCTCTCCTGCAGTCATGGCTGCTGTAACAAATTACCCACACTTCATAGTTTAAATGATACAAATTTATTATCTTATAATCCTGGAGGTCAGAAGTCCTAAAATAGGTGGGGTTGCTGTTTTCCTTCTGGAGGCTCCAGGCGAGAGCGCACGCATTGCCTATTCCAGCTGCCGGGGGACGCTTGAGTTCCTTGGCTTGCGGCCCCTCCCTCCACCATCACAGTCAGCAACAGAGCATCTTCAGCCTCCCTCTGATTCCAACCCTCCCACCTTCATCTTAAAGGTACTTACATTGGCCCACCTGCAAAATTCATGGAAAAAGCCCCATCTTGAGAATATTTATCAGATCTACAAAGTCTATTTCACCATCTAAAGTAACATGTTCACATGAGCTTCTAGGGATTAGGACCAGGATATCTGTGAGCAGTCATTACCCATCCACATCACCCATATACCCCTATGAGCTGTCCTTGGAGGTGAAGGGCACAGGCTGTGAAGTTTCACTGATATGGGTACAAATCTCAGTCCTGTCATTTACTCCCTGTATAAATTATGGTTCAGCCGGTGCTTCCTGAGTCTAAATTAACTTATCTTTAAGAGGGGGATAATGCTAAGGCCAACCCAAGAGGGTGTTTGTGAAAAGGGAATGATGAGAAGTATCTCCCACAGAGGGGAACGCGTGATACACGTTCAGAATTAGCGGCAGCCGGGCAGAGGGCTCAGGCCTATAATCCTAGCACTCTGGCAGGCAGAGATGGGCGGATCCCTTGAACTCTGTAGTCTGAGACCATCCTGAGCAAAAGTGAGACCCCACTGCTACCAAAAATAGAAAAACTAGCCAGAGAAAAACTCTTGCGCCCAAGAGTTTGAGGTTGCTGTGAGCTATGACACTGCGGTACTCAATCCAGGGCAACTGAGTGGCCACTGTTCTAACCTGTGTTCCTCTGTGTGAGATGATTGACCTGAAACAGAATCTAAATAAATAAATAAATAAATAAATAAATAAATAAAGTTAGAGGCTACGTCTTTCACTTAGTTTTCATTATCACTTGGTGCAGTGGTACATACACCCTCACTTTTCTGTACTTACCAGCTTTAAAAACTATGCCCTGGGTCAAAGAAATGTAGACATGATGAGAACCAGGGCCATGAATTATCATCTATTCCTTTCAAGCTGCTTTTTAAGGGGCTTTCTTTTATTTCACATATTCTTTATAACCCCCAGCAGAGGTATGTGGCAGCCTTCTCATTTTGCACAGCAGAAAACAAAGGCTTGGGAATGTTAAGATACTTGCTTAGGACTTGAGGCTACTGTTCAGAGGAACTAGAACCCAACGCTTAACCTGCTGGTTCCAAGGTGGATGCTCATTCCACCTTTGTATACTTGCCATGGTGAAATGAAAGGGGAAGGGTCTCCATCAGCTTTGCACAAGGCATGGAAGGATAAATTAAGGGGGAGGGGAGAGGAAAGGCCATGATGTAATGATTGAGAGTTGGGGTTCCAGAGTCCTCCGTGTATATAACACCTAAAATTTCACCTGGCTCCTTGACATCTTTGAGCCTCATAGAGCCTCAAAGTTCAAGCAGGAAAGGTTTCCTACCTGGGTGGTTCTTTTGTCACCTGGCCCAGCTTCAACCCCTGGTCCTTTACCTGGTCCTCATCCTAAGGGGCTTCAGTTCCCCAACAGCTGGTGGAGTGATTCAGACAAACCCGTCGCATCCTCTTGCAGGAACTGGGAGGCGTCTCCCCCTCTTGTCACTACGGAGACTGCTTCCCACCAGCCCTGCCGGTTCCCTGTGCTCTGAGCGGTATCTGCTTGCCCTGGGCTGTGAGTTTACGTGGCCGACAAGCTATGATTACGTCTGTCCACCGTGGGGTATATTTGTCCATCTCATGCTATGTAGGGGGATGGATCCCTTCTTCCCAATGGGGTGCATAGGAGGTGATGAGAATGAAGGTTCTGAGCTTATGTCACTGTGCAATCTTCTAACAAAAGTTACACGTGTGCTCAGTGTCTGTC
Organism: Loris lydekkerianus; assembly: GCA_963574355.1. Classification (NCBI taxonomy): domain Eukaryota; kingdom Metazoa; phylum Chordata; class Mammalia; order Primates; family Lorisidae; genus Loris; species Loris lydekkerianus. The sequence goes on from CAUYPK010144725.1 coordinate 26,014, forward strand.
TCTTCCTCTCAAATGTGGGGCTATTGTCGGTATCTGTCGCATGATGATTCCTACGAAGGTGAACAAAATACATGTTTATACCTCTGGCATGTAACCACTTAGCATTTTTCATTCATTCATTCATATGCTAATCTTTTCATCAATTCATTTAACAAGCACATATTAAGCACTCACTGGTTTATGGGGATTATCAGAAAAATCTGGCCTCCAGATTATTAGTTTCTCTGACCATGCCATTGACAACTACCTAGTCATGAACTCAGGATATTTATTTTCATAAATGGAAGAAAAAGTATCCAATGTATTCAGTACTACTATGAAAGCAACATTTAATCACCTACATATTCATATGAATGATAAAACATAACTATAGTCGAGAAAGAAAGCTAAACTAAAGTCAGGACGATGAGGGAAAGGGGAGAGGGAGGAGGCTGGGAAGAGGAACTCAGGATATTTTGATGACAAATGGAAGGCGAATTTGAAAATAAATTATGTGAGGGCGGTGCCTGTGGCTCAGTGAGTAGGATGCGGGCCTCGTATACCGAGGGTGCCCAAACTGCAACAAAAAAATAGCTTGGCATTGTGGCGGGAGGCTGAGGCAAGAGAATCCCCTAAGCCCAAGAGCTGGAGGTTGCTGTGAGCTGTGACGCCACAGCACTCTACTGAGGGCGACAAAGTGAGACTCTGTCTCTAAAAAAAAAAAAAGGAGAAAGGAAAATAAATTACGTGGCCACTTTTCAAGAAATGGTAGGATTTCATCTTTGCTTCTTTCCTCACTCATCATACAACCCCCCACCCACCCACCCTGGGTTTGGTTCCTCTGCCTGCCTTTGACCCTCTAAACAGCTCAGTTTATCTTGAATTTAAAATGTGACAAGTTGAGACGTACACAATTATTAAGCTTCCAAACGCGATCTTTGCTGGCCCCTGCATTTTCAACCTAGCACAAAAGCATTTTCGTTAGTTGATCACCCAAGCTGTAGCTGGTGTTACAGAATTCCATTCAACACATAAAAATGTATTTCTTCCCGACCGCATTACGTTACACTACTTATTGAACCATTTATCACGCGCCGTGGGGCCCAAGCTCTGTTGTACTGAAACTACAGAATCAAATACCCATGTATCCACATAGCCCTACATCTCTGGGCATTTTTTTTTTTTTGGAGAGAGTTGTTTCTTATGAATGTTGACAAGCTGAGAAGTCTTCTCTCATCATTCTCCTGAGTTTGGCGTGGATGCTATTGGACATCCATCCACAGGAACCCTCATCAACTGGAATAATGGATTGTATTGCTCTGGCATTTGGCGTTGGATATGTGAGAATGTCATGATTAAGAGCTCTGGCCCGGGAGGCCAGAACTGCCAGATCTGAGTTCAAATCCTAGCGCTCACACTGTGTCCTGAGGCTAGTTTTATAAACTGCCTGATCTCCAGTTTTCTCACTTTTAAAATAAAGGGGGATGACATCAGTGCTGATCTCAGAGAGTTAGTGAAAATAATAAATGAGCTAAAATAGATGCATGTTTAGAAGTGTGCTGGATACATTATAAAGAATGTTAGCTATTATTTTTAATTTTCTCTCATACCTTTCCATCACCTTCTTACTTCTTCCAGGTAGAGGAAGGGGTGGATAAATTGAGATATTTCATTCATGCATTTAACCATCCAACATTTATTATGTGCCTAGCATGTACTGTGTATTGTACTAAGGATTAACGATGAAAAGTGATGAAAAAAATCAAAACATCATGCTGTATACCATATGCACGATTTTTATTTTTCAATTAAAAAATAAATTTCTGACAAATGGAAAAAAAACAAAAACAAAAACACATAGCCTGAGCATTCCAAATGCGGCATGTACTGGGGAGACAGATATTTAAGCTTTCATGGGCAGAACAGGCTGAATTCCTTCCACTTTCCATCCCATTCCATGGTTTGACATGTTCCCAAAAGGCTGCTCAGCTCAGGAATTGCACCATCCAGTTGCCTGAGTATATTATCGGGAGGCTGTGGAGGGCAGAAGAGGCTCTGTGTAAACTCAGGTCACTGACTCCACCTTGAGAAAGTCTCATCTTTGCCTCCCCCCTTAACACTGGGAGCCCACACCGTGGCTCAGTCTGTGCCCAGAGCAGAAGCCATTGTTCTGCCCCCAGAAAGTGCTTTGTAAACTCCAGAGTGATGATTCTGGTACGACAAGCAGAACAGCCTTGCTGGGTTTCGCCGGGAGAGGTGGAGGATGTGATATAAACAAGTTAGAACCCTGGTGGGTATTTTTGTCTCATTCTGTTAAACTTGGGTTTGGCGACTTTTAAAACACTGCTCCTTGATTCTAAAACTAGGTCCTAAGGGAACCTGTGAGTCAAGTCATCATTTATAACTGAAAAAGTTTCCTGAAGTTAATGAAACTAAACGGTGGGGGCTTTTCTGATACTTCTTGCCTCAAGAAGGGAAAAAAAAATGGTGGTAGGGGCTGTATGTCTCTAAATGGGGGAGATGACATTGTACAGAGTTTTAATTTGCTTAGGAGCCCAAGCCTTGTCTGTAGCCACCTATTCTAGGTCCCGAACCTACTTCTAGAGTGAGTTTCTCAGTGGGGTAGCTCTTAGAGTAGAAAGCAGGGCAGTTCCTTACTGTAGTAAATAACTGTGCCCCAACCCAGTCACTGTGACAACCTCAAACACCCATACACGTTTACAAATGACAACCTCAAACACCCATACACATTTACAAATGCTCTCTGGGGAAGGAGTTGGCAAACTTCTTGTGTAAAGATCCCCGTAGCAAATATTTTGAGCTTTTCCTGGCCCTACAGACTCTGTTGTAACTGCTCCACTCTCTATAGGTGAAAATAGGCACAGACGTGTAAACAAATAGGGATGGTGGCCTGCCAGTAAAACTTGATATACAGAAACTGGTGGCGGGCTGGAATTGGCCTGTGGGGTGTACAATGATGGCCCCTGCTCTAAAGGATTGAAATTTCCCATTGAAATTTCCTATTCTGGAGGGAGAGAATTGGCCAGAGACATGAGCTGGTTGTCCCATTTGGAATTGATATTCAAAATGGTGGCTTCCTCATACAGACATTGTCTCGGTACATTTGTGATGCTCTAACAAAATTCCCCGGGAAATATACCCAAAACACCAGGAAATTTATAAAGAATGGGGAGTAATTTCTTGGAGTTCTGGAAGCTAGAAAGTTCAAGTCTAAGATCAGGCATCTGGTGAAGGCTGTTTTCTGCTTCCAAAATGGCACCTTGGTGCCGCGCCCTCCAGAAGGGAGAGGTGTCGTCACAGGGCGAAAGGGAAGGAAGAGGTGAAAAGGAGTGAACTCTCTCAGTTGAGGCCTTTTATAACAGAGCGTCTGTGACTTCAACACTCCCCCAAAGTCCCACCTTCCATATTCCAACACAGTTACCAACTTCAGTTACCAACACAGGAATTGGGGGCAGCGGGGTATATGCGGACCACAGTGGAGATATAAGAAGAAAAGGTCAAAATTGGGGATTTTGTTTTGACTCCCCCTTGAAGGACCAAGAAGGACATTTAGTGTGTGTGTGTGTCTCCATTTATTTATCTATTTACATATATCATGAGGAACTGGCTTACGTTATCACAGAGCCTAAGACACCCTACAATCCACCATCTGTAGGCTGGAGACCCAGGACAGCTGCTCGTGTAATTCAACCCTAGTTCAAAGGCCCAAGAACCAGAGAAGCCAATGTAAGTCACAGACCATGGGCAGAAGAAGATGAAATGAGATGTTCCAGCCCCCACAGGGAGGCAGAGAAGAAGGCACAGATTCCTCTTTTCCTTGGGCTTTTGTTCTAGGAAGGCCCTCCGTGGATGACGCCTATCCATATCCACCGTGGCTGGGGGTTAATCTACCGAGTCCATGGCTTTGAATGCTAATTTTATCCCTAAATTCCCTCATAGACATACCCAGAAATGATGTTTAACCAGGCGTCTTGGCATTCTGTAATCCAGTCCAGTTGATACACAAGATTAACTATCACACTCCCATACTTATATATTTTTTAAATTGAGGTATAATTTATGTACAATAAACATATGTATATAACACTTATATACTATAAAATACCAATCTCAAAGATGCAGTTCAGGGAGTTCTGAGGAAGACACTCCTGGGAAATCATCATCTCTGTCTGTGTGTAGGTCATATCCCTCCTCCCAGGAAGTCTCTCACGCCCCCACTTGACAAAACCACTTTTCTAATTTCGATCCCTGTAGATTAATTGTGCCTGTTTTTGTAATTCATATGTTAGAATTATACAGCTTGTACATTTTTTTAGAGTATCTAATTAAACAAAAGGTGTGTGCCAACAATAATGTGGGGAAAATAATTGATGAAAAAAGGAAATCACCCCCATTCAGCACCAGAACTTCACACCCATTTTCACAATGGCAAGTTCTCTTCCGGGTCTGACTCACATGTGATTATACTTTACCATAATTGTTTTTGGACTTTATGCACCATCCCCCCTGGTTTTTTATTTAATGACACCCCAGATACATATCTCTTGTTTCCATGGAATTTCGTTAATGATTGTTTAGTGGCCATCTGTGACGTCAGCCTGCTGATGTGTTCAAAAGTACCAGAACTTCCCTTGTCATAGACAGGCATGGGGCCTGACAGTTAAGTTTATGAACTCATCCTAGAAAAGGTGCTACTGACCTCATGCCTGAATATCACTCTGGTCACCTTCAAAGTACCATCTGGTGACCATAGTGACATTCAACCATGAGGCAGGTAGCACTTTTTCTAGGATGAGTTTGTACCATCAGTTGTGTGACCTTGTGTCATTAGTGTGTATAGTTGTACAGGCACATTCGCAGGAGGATGACTCCCAATTCATGTGTTGGCCTGGGCTTGGTTGCTTGTCTATGAGGCAGCGATCACAGTGAAACTGCTATTATCTTTATGCTTGTATCCCCCACATTCAATGTTGACATCAGGTCCCTAAGGTGATGGTGTTAGGAGGCGGGGCCTTTGGGCAGTGACCAAATCAGGAGAGCGGAGCCCTTATGAACAGTATTAGTGACCTTCTAAAAAAATGGCCCAGAGGGCTCCCCCAGCCCTTCACTATATGCCATGTGGAGACACAGTGGGAAGGTGCTGTTGATGAACGTGGAATGGGCCCTCACCAGATGCTGAACCTCCTGCTCTTACATCGCCAGCCTTCAGCACAGTGAGCAATGCAATTCTGCTGTTTGAAGTCATCCCTTTTGCTATTCATAGCAGCCTGGATGGGCTAAGGCAGGGGCCTACTTCATGGGACTGTTGTTAGGGTTAAACGAGTTCCTCTGTGTTAGACGCTCAGAACAATGAGAACAGAACAAGGCAGTGCTCGAGGCAGTGCAGTGCACGCTGCCCACATGTCTGCTGTTGCTATTGGGCATCTGAGCTGTTGCCCAGGTTTCTATAGACGGTGGTGTCACAGATACATACAGGCATATAACTTTTTCCATCTATAGAAATCTCCCAAGATACATTCCCAGATGGGGCATTAAAGACATGGGAGGACATTCAGTGGCCCTTGTTCCGTGGCATCTGCCCACTTCATGTCTGCCGCCCTCCTGGATGCACCCCACCACCCTACCCCTCATCCGTGACCATCCTTCTACCTTTATCTCACCTCATGTGTATTGTCAGGATCTCTGGAGGATGTTGGCAATTTCCTGAATGAATCTGCCTGTCTTCCTTTCCACTGCCATCCCCTTCACTTCTAGATTACGGAAACCCCCTCCTAATTCTATTGTCTGTCTTCACACTTCCTCCTCCCGCCAATTCTGTATCAGGCCATGAGAGCTGCACTTTCAATAGGCCCCTCAGATGGTGACTCTCCCTGCAAGGGTCCCACTGACCTTAGGATGGTTAAGAGTCTTGAGACGCTTTTCAGAGGCCTTATTGATTTAGACTCTGCCTACACTGCTCAAGCCTCCCGTGAGTCGGTCTGTACCTCCACCGTCCTTCCCTGGAAGCGCGTACGGTCTCCCTTACCTGCTGGTGCGTCTCTCTTTCTCCTCCCTCTTTGGCCCCTTCTCAGCCTTGAGCTCTCAGCATGGTGTTTACCTCTGGAGAAAACGCATCCCTGACTGCCCAAGTCCAGGGTGCAGCCCCGTTCCTGGGGATCCCCCGATACTTACATTCTTTCCTTACTTGTCCAGTACTTCAGGCTATTACACAATTCATTATCCTGGTTAATCTGTGTCTCTACCACTAGGAAAGACTCGGTGCTTTTACTGTCTTCAATCCTTCACATGTACCTGGTGCCAGGCACTGAGGAAGTGTTTGTTAAATAAGTAAGTGAGGGATTTGTGGATTCCAGGAGAGGCACCCCCATTGACTTACCACCAGTGGCATTCACATGTAATTTCACTGGCTAGCGTGATGACATTAGGTCTTCTTGCTTTAGAAATGTTTTCATTAATTTACTTGGTTCAAAACGATACCTCCAGCTTATTTTAATTTGCATCTATTCGACTATTTTAAGAAATAAGCTTTTTATTTCAAAGAAGTAGGTCAGAGGTTAAGGGAAGGGAAGGCTGAGATGAGACTCCATTTTTAATCCTTCCAACTTCACATGTTCATTTGTTCATTTAACAAACCTCCAGAGTTCTGGATTTTGTGCTAGATTTCTAGGGTTAAGGGATGAGTGAGACACCCCCCTTCCTATAGAAATATCACAGACAGGCCAGGAAGGAAAATAAATAACAACAAGAGTAATAGACATCATGACAGAATGTGTGATGCGTCCTGGTTTGTTTCGGGCTTGGGGAGATTCTACCCCAGTGTTTTTTTTTTTTTTAATCTCCCAGCACTCTTGAGCCTATAGTTAAATTTCTGCAGCGCACTTCAATTATGTTGATCTAAAAGAAAAAGAGTAAAAAAAGAAAGAATGTACTTCCTGTGCCTTGAACTTCTTTTGAAAATAATTTAATTAATGACCTTTGAGATGTTTCACAGCACACTGAAGACCCTCTCAGGGCACACTGGTGTTAAAAATCACTGCTCCACTCACAGCGTGGCCCCGGGGGTCTCTCACCTGCCTGTGAGGAGCAGCGGGCTCTGTGGATGATTCCGTCACCATTTTTAAGATCTCCCCAACTGTCTGGCCCCTACAATGTCCTTCACATGCCTGTTGTCCCCATCTCAGGCCTGGCCTTTTGCACCCACTTTACATTTGACTGGCTTCATGTCAAACCCCTAACGAGATGACTGTGCAAACGTGGTGTTTGATCTCTTCTGAGAGGGGTGGGAGGGAAGGAATGGGAAGGAGTCAGAAAGGCAGGATGAAACCAGAGGGGCTCATAGTGATTCCCTTGGTGAAGAAGAGCCACAGTGACTGCACGGGGCCCTCCATCGGGAGGAAAGGCAGCAGCTGGGATAGTGCTGCTCCAGGACCTGGCTGGGATAAACATCGGAGGTGTTCTCCAACATGCACAGAAATGCCTCACGGTGAATTAGGCAGAAGACCGGTGGTGATTCCTGACAACATTCTGTACAAGGAGTTTATGCCCTAGGACAGCTGGTAATCCTCTCTACAAGTCATTCAGCTGAATAGTGCCCATGCTGGCATTTGCAATGGGTCTCTGTGCCCAGTCATGAGGGGAGGGCACCGTAGAAACCTAACCTTGTCCTCAAAGACTTTATAGTTTAGGTGGGAACACAGGATATACTACAGAGAAAAATATAAAAGGACAAGTAATTATACTGAGTGCTTAAGAAGCAGAAGACAAATTATTACTTTGTAGAAATGGTGGCAAAACCCTGGATTTTGGAGAGGGAGGTTTGCACCATGCAGAGAGCAGGGAGGGTTATACCCCTGCAAGGGGTGCAGGCAAAGTGAGTTCTGGATGTTGAAGACTCCATGAGGATATTGATATTGAGACAATCCAATCAAGGGTACATATTGGAAAGAGCTGGAAAAGGTTGGAGAGGAAGAATATACTGGGATTGTGGAGAGTTCAAATCCAGCTGAGGAATTAGATATTATAAGGCAGGACATTCAGGGAGAATTGGACAGTGAGTAGGGAAAGGGTGATCTGGACTCAAGGCTGACTCTGAGCTGCTTTTGTGTTGTTTTTGTTTGTTCCCAACTCTGAGCTTCTGAAAAAGGCTTTCCCTACGTCCCTGCCAAGGAGTTGGGGGTGGGAAGGAGAAGAAGAAACCACCATTGTCTTTGTCTGCAGAATGTGGCGAATATGATGATTGACTCGGGGGGTGCTGGGACCCCTGTCCCCAGGTGGAGATTCCACTGCTCAAAACTAGATAACCAAAAAGTAACCCTTGAACAGTAACTGGAAGTCCCATCCAGGGCTGTGGCCTGGGTCTCTGCTGTTTTCTAGTGACTTATTATTGGCCCCAGATGGGGAGGAGAAATGACCAAACATGTCAACTTTTCTGTTCACAACCTGATTTTTAATTTTTATCCACTGCAGTGCTCATTAGAGACATTTAGCACAACAAAAGCAATTTTTTAGGGAACAATTGTCCTTTCCCCAAGAGCAAACGCAGGGCGTACTGACCAAACTGCCAGGCTTATCAGCCTGTGAGTCACACACACACTCAACTCACTCACTCACCTGTACAACATCCTGACAGTGGTGTCAGTGAGAGTTACTCACTTTTGGTTTTACCACCCACCTCCAAAATGATAAGAAAAATTACAAACAAAAGCATATGAGAGGCCGGGCATGGAGGCTCCCACCTGTGATCCTAGCACTCTGGGAGGCTGAGGTGGGAGAATCATATGAAGCCAGAAGTTCAAGACCAGCCTGAGCAAGAGCAAGTCCCCATCTCTACTAAAAATAGAAAAACTAGGCCAGGTGTGGTGGCTCATGCCTGTAATCCTAGCACTCTGGGAGGCCAAGGTGGATGGACTGTTTGAGCTCACAGGTTGGAGACCAGCCTGAGCCAGAACAAGACACCATCTCTAAAAAATAGCCAGGCACTGTGGTGGGCACCTGTAGTCCCCGCTACTTGGGAGGGAGGCTGAGGCAAGAGAATTGCTTCAGCCCAAGAGTTGGCAGTTGCTGTGAGCTATGACACCACAGCACTCTACTGAGGGTGACAAAGTGAGACTCTGTCTCCAGATTAAAAAAAAACAAAATAGAAAAACTAGCCAGGTGTTGTGGTGGGCGCCTGAAGTCCCTGCTACTTGGGAGGCTGAGGCAAGAGGATCACTTGAGCCCAAGACTTTGAGGTTGCTGTGAGCTGTGATGATGTCACTGTACTCTAGCCTGGGTGACAGAATGAGATTCTTATCTCCCCTCACCCCTAAAAAGCATATGAGAGGCCCCAGAAGCAATTCAGATCTGTGGAAACCTCCTACCTCATCCCACCCACAGGGTTTCCCTGTGTCCCCCAGCCATGGCAGAGGGCTAGCAGCCCACACCCTCCACGTCCTGCTGACTCTAATGTGACAGACAAGCAGTCCAAGCTATCAAAAAGTTTGAGAGCCCCAGAGTCCTTGTGTACAAATCCTCCCCCATCTCTCTCTCCCTCTCACATACCACCAAATAGGATGGTATATCTGTGTAAGGAGGATTCATCAAAATCTCTAATTAAATACATGCCAGCTGGTGAATTAAAGCATTTGTCTTAGCTCTGCCATCCTATAATACCTTATAATCCTGAGAGTCCAAAGTATGAATTAATTATAGTTTCTCAGAACCCAGGGAACCAGTTGCACCATGGAGGGAGGGTGGGGAAGGAGGAGCTGTGAACATTGACAATGAGTGCTTGTGAGAAAAAGGCAGAGCCATCGTTATTTTTGCTTAGAAGCTACTTTAGAAGGTTTTCAAGGCTGACTAGTTGTATTTTTATACTATATATGACTGTGTGTGTGTGTGTGTGCATGTTTGAGAGTCTGTGTGAGTGTGTGTGTATATTCAAGGTCAAGTTTTAAGCTCTTACTGTTGGGCATTTACTAGTATCAGCTTAATTATCACCATCATCATTAATGTACCAGTAGCACCAGCCATAAGATTTTACCAACTCCTGAGAGCTTATTATATGTTCTCTTAAGCTGAGTATTTTCCCAGTCATATCTTGTTTATGACTCGACCACGTGTCGTCTGTACAGTTAACATTCCACTTCTACCATTGAACAAAATGAAGCTCGAATAAGTTAAATAATCTGCCTGAAGTTCCCAAGCTCACACATGTAGGACCAGTTCTCAAATCCAAGTCTGATCCTAGAACACTTCCCCCTAACCACAAGGGTGGCCTTCCTAAATATGTTCCTTGCCAGGGCTGGAACCCAGATGACAGATGTGAATGAGATGTGATTCTTAGCTTAAGGAGAGGAGCCTACAGCTGAATGGGATGGGCTGGCTGAGGCCATGCTGGCTAACAGGTGGACCTCCGCATCTTGGGGATTAATGCAGGGGGAGTTTATTTCTCCCTGTGTGATGCGTGGGCCTGGAGCAAGCTCTCTCCCCATGAGATTGTTTGGGTTTGCAGGCTGCCACCATTCGAATTTCTTTCCACCCTCAGTGTCTGTCCTCCAAGGGAAAAGAGAATGAGGGTCTTATATAGAGAACCTGGACAGGCCACACTGTCCACCTGACTCAGTCCTGTAGCCATGCCTTGTGGCCAGGAGGCTGGGAAGTGGCACTCACTGTGCGATCAGGGAGGATAAGAGAATGCCGGTGTACAGGAAAGGGCACCAAGAGGGAGAAGCACCTGCATTTCCCAATGTGGAGGGCACAGAGACTGCACAGAGAAGGACGGAGCTGTAGGAGCAGCTTCGTCTGTGGGATGAGCTTAGGCTTCAGTTATTATTTTGTTGAGACAGAGTCTCACCCTATCACCCTGGGTGTGGTGCGTGGCATCATAACTCACATCACAGCAATCTCAAACTCCTGGGCTCAAGCAGTCCTCAGCTTCAGCCTCCTGCGTGGCTGGGACTACAGGTCCTCACCACAGCTCCTGGCTAATTCTTCTGTTTTTAGTAGAGATGGGGTCTCCATCTTGCTCAGGCTGGTCTCCAGCTCCTGAGTTCAGGTGATCCACCTGCCTTAGCTTCTCAGAGTTCTAGGATTATAGACGTGAGCCACAGAGCCTAGCAAGAGCCAAGTCTTTAAAAAAGAAGAAATTAGGATGGGAAAAACCTAAAAGATGCATAATGCCAAGAAAGGAAGCACATGCAGTGATATAAATAATACCCCAATGCAGTGGGTGTTTGGGTCCAGTCCTGGAGAACAACAGGTCTTACCCTCTGTAAGCTCCATATCCCTACTCACAGGGCTGCCCTGTGGAGGAAGGAGATGAGGAGGAGGGGTGAGGAGTGGAACTTCCAGCTGGCACAGGGTTCATGCCCCACCTTGCTGTCCTCTGCTGACAGCCGGAGGCTTTCCAGAGCCACTGTCACTGCTCTCGGGACCCTCTGTTGCTTTTTGAAGACAGTGGGTCTTTAAAAAAAAGTTTCTAACCTGTGAGTGAGCTAGATCATCAAATATAATATTACCTACTAAAATATTCACCAAACTCTATCCAACCATTTTCTTTCTTTTAATTTCTATTGCCCTAAAAACCGTAGCTCTGATTAAAAAAGATCATACTTTTAATAATTATATAATATATGTTATATATATGATATGGAAAACATAAATTATGCATATACTGTATATAACATATATGTAATATATAATGTTATATATAAGATATGATGTACATTATATATGTAATACAATATATAATATACATTATATCTAATATAATAGATAATATACACCATATAATATACATATGATATATAATATATTATATAACATATATATAAACCTCTTTCCTTCCATGGAGATAATTATATTACTTTAACAGACATTATTTGTTAGTAATAGCTCCCTAAGGTATAAGGCCTTTAGGTGCCTTAACTTTTGAGGGAGCCAAGTCATATGTGGATTTTAACTCTCACAACAATCCTAGACCTGGGTGCTGTCATCATCCCCGGGGAGGTAGTAGCCAAAGAGGAGTATGTTGGTCTGTCTTATTCACATCTCTCTCAGCATCCAGGACAGTGCCTGTCATGGTGTCAGCACTCAGACATTTGTGGGGAGAATAGATTGGCTCTCCTGTTTCCAGGAAGAAGGAGACTTAGAGAAGTCCCTCAACTTCTTTGAGGTAATACTATAGTTATGTATCAGAGCTGCGACCAAATTAAGGTCTGTTTGACCCCAGACTGAATTCTGTGGAGTGGAAAAATGTAGAAAAACAAAAACAGAGGTTTGACATCATGTATTCGAAAGTTAGCAATCCAACAAGCTCAGGCTGTGTTTGATCTAAATATCCTTTATTTGGTTTCCATTTAGGGAGACTTTACTCTCTGGAAATAAAGGGATAGAGAAGATGGCAATTGTCGCTGTTGCTCAAATGAGTATTTTGATTGCAACCAGCAAGTTGGCTAAGCCCACCATCTGGGCTTCATTGGGTTGCCTCTGGGGCTTGGAGGCCCCCAGTATGCCAAGGACTTTGAAGACGACCTTGGCAGGGCTCCCCCTGCCCCAGAGCCTGTCTCTTTGCCTATAAAGGAAGCAGGTTGGATGAGTGGATTTCTGATCTCCTTACAGCTGGTTACTGTGGACAAGTGATTTACAGCCCTGGGACTCCAGCCTCAGGATCTGTGAAATAGACCCTGACACAAAACTATTTTTGAAGAAATGGCAAGTGTATACTCCTGGAACAGAATAGCTTCTCTGCAAATGGTCACCTCAGCCATCATTCCCATTCTAGGCCTCTGTAATACATTTCTGAGTCTTTTTGCATATATCATGGAGACAGTGCCACAGTTACATATACAGTTGACCCTTGAACAGCACAGGGGTTTGGGTGCTGAAGTCTTGCAGTCAAAAATCCACATATAACTTTTGACTCTCCAAAAAGTTAACTGCTAATAGCCTGCTGTTGACTAGAAGCCTCGCTGAAAACAAACAACTAAAAAAAATTATATATGTGTTATATACTTTATTCTTAAAGTAAGCTAGAGAAAAGAAAACATTATTGAGAAAATTGTAAGAATGAGAAAATATATTCGTACCTCATTATGTAGAGGTGTATCATCATTAAGATTTCATCCTTCCCATCTCCATGTTAAAGAGGACGAGGAAGAGGAGTTGTCTCCTCAGAGGAGGAGCAGAGACAGACAAAAATTCCACATATAAGTGGGCCCACATAGTTCAAACTCATATTGCTCAAGGGTCAACCATATTTCTAGTCTGTGTTCAGGAGTCTATAGGGGAGTCATATATTGCCTGTGACTCCCTCTCTTTCTGGGTGACCTTAGTTTTTTCTAAATTTTCTCTAAGCCTCAAGGAAAGGTTTAGATGGGCCAGAAGCCCAGCCTTGCTGTGTGGAACAGTCCTTTGGTCCAGCATAGGCAGTCTTATCTGTTTCTGCTGCTCCACTGGCTGGCCTCTGAAAGTCAGCTTAACCGTGTTTGTTTCCGTCTTTTCTTGTTTTGTCAACATGCCACCGAAAAGGAAATGCAAACCTGAGCCTTGATTAGACAGCTCCCTTGGTGCAGATTTATCCTGATTTCCAATTCAGCAGATTGGCATAGGTGCCCGGGGAACAGGCTTCCTGCCACCAAGAGGTCCAGGAAGCTGGTGTGTCACTGTCCAGAAGTAAAAGTGTAGGCACAAGGGGCGTCACCTTTATAGAAGAAGCAAGTATAACTCCCTCCCTGCCTCCCCCCACAACTCCCTCCCACCACACACTCTCTTAGCCACTACTCAAGAGCAGCATTCAGGGTGCAACCAGGATCCCGACGATTGCCAGGGAGGGCCAGGGTGGGCCAGGGTGGGGGTGGCCCTGAGTAGTCACCTCACTGAAAGTGTTTCCAGCTGTGGAAGGAGCCTGGACCAGTGTGTGTGTGTGTGTGTGTGTGCGTGCCTATGTGCATGAGTGTGTACTTATGAACTTCCTAGGAGGTATCAACCTGTGCAATATTAGCCATTTAACCTCTCTGAGCTTCATTTCTTCATTATTAGGGAGTTCGTGGGTAAAATCATAAACCTGTGTTGTCTTGACCAAACCTCTTAAACTTCTCTGAACTTCACTTTCCTTATATATGTGGTCATTTATGATTAAGGGAATGAACATTTGAAGTTTCAACCTTGACATAAAATCCCAGCATGTCCAGGGGACAAATGATTTAATCTCTCAGGTCTCTAGTTTGTTTGTTTGTTTTATCTGTGAAGTTAGTATGGTAACAATTTTTAACTCATGAAGTTATACTCAGCCTTGCATTTCAATGTTCAGAAAAGACTTAAGTAATAATTTTCCTTTTTTTTTGTATTCCTCCTCCTCTCCTTCTTCCCCTCCCTCCCCTTTCTCCTCCTTCCCTTCCATCTCAGCCTTCACCTCCTCTTTTTCTTTTCCGTTACTTATTTTTCCTCCATTTCCATCATCATTATCATCATTTCCATCATCTCACTATGAGGTCAAATTCAGTTGTGTTCCTGAGAGCACTGTATCATCTATAAAACATAAATAACAAAACATCCGCAATATTAGAGGTAGGCTCACCTTTATGTGAAATTTGATGTCAGCAAGTGTGTGTGTTCAGACTTCCAGATTCGCTCAGTGGAAGGGCATGGCTGCAGGGCAGGTCAGACGTTGCGTGTCGAGGCATGTGGTGAGTGAAATGAGCTCGCCTGTGAATGGGGGAATGCAGCTGCAGGCGTCGGCAGCCCAGTGGCAGGGGAGCCAAGCAGAACACCTTAATGACGGTTTAAGAAACTTACAAATAAAGCCGAGACTCCTAATGTTTAATTTCAAGTGACTGAACATTAACATTTAATTAACTCCTGACTGCTAAACCAATATTAAATCTAGGCAGAGGCTAGTGGCATCTCTTCTGTATTAGCAGCCAAGAGGCTGCAGCCCTGTTATAGTGACATTCAGCAGGGTGGAAGCGCACCCCATCTCCTGGGACTCCCATCTACTCACTCTCCCTGCATTCCTTTAGGCACATGCCCATTCTCACCAATCTGCTTATTGGAATGAAAAGGGAAGTCACACTAAAACCAGTACTCTAACTCAAACTCTAACTCCCCCTCTCCCAAATCATACGACGTCGGCCAAACTCCTTAAATTATTTCAACCTCAGTTTCCCATCTGGAGAATGCAGAAAGCGATACCTACTTTGTTACATTTCCTTTTTTTAATTTTAGAATATTACAAGGGCACAAATGTTTTGATTACACGTAATCCTTTTGTACCATTGAGTCAAAGTTAGATGTGTTCCCTCCGCCCACATAGTGTGAAGTGCGCCCATTTGGTGTGAATTTGCCTGTCCTGTCCTCCCTCCTCCCACCTTCTTGATCTCCATTGAGTTTTACTTCCAGATGTGCACATAAGTGTCGATCTTTTAGTTCCCATTTAGTACTGAGTACATGCGGCATTTGTTTTTCCATTTTCTCAATATCCACTTAGACGAATGGTCTCTAGTTCCATCCGGGTGGGTGCAAAAGATACTAGATCACGGTTATTTTTATCACTAAGTAGTACTCCATGGTATATATGCACCACAGTTTACGATCCATTCATGTATTGGTGACCACTTCTTGGGTTGTGTTCAAATCTCTGTGATTGTGAATTATACTGCTGTACACGTTTGAGTGCACGTGTCTTTTGTATAAAATGTACTTTTTTCTTTTGGAAAAGGAAATGCTGTATAAAATGGTAGGTCTACTTTTAGTTGTTTGAGGCGTTGTTTCTATAGATAAGCAGCAATGTGTTTAAAACACCTAACAAAAGACTCAACCCATAAGTAGCAAGAAATAATTGTGTCAGCCTCGTTCCCCTCCTCTGTCCTCACTATACCCGATGGCACTGAGGTTCTTAGTTCCTACCGAGAACCAGGATCAGTTCCCCTGGTTACCTTTAACATGCTGTTCTTTTGTCCTGGGATGATTTTTTCCTCCCATATCCTTGACCATTTCTCTTGCAAGTCTTAACTCAAATACCATGTCTTTCTATTTATTATTTTTTGCATCTTACAAGGGTATATGTGAAACTTAGTAAATGTAGAATGTAAATGTCTTAGCACAATAACTAAAAAATGCCAGGAAGGCTATGTTAACCAGTGTGATGAAAATGT